>RXID01003059.1:2673-62131 GCA_005019695.1 Trichopus zeylanicus subsp. travancoricus
AGTAGTAGTACCAGTAGTATTTGTATAAGTATTAGTAGTAATTGTAGTAGTAGTAGTCATCATAGGAGTAAGAGCAGTAGAAGTAGTATTAGTAACTGTAACAGTAGTAGGCATTGTCATAGTTGTAGTTATAGTAGTACTGGAAGTAGAAGTAATTATATTAGTAGTTGTAGCAGCAACAATAGTAGCAGTAGTAGTAGCAGTAATAGCAAGTAGCAGTAGAAGTGGTACTAGTAGCAGCAGTAGTAGTAGTGGTAGTGGTATTTGTAGTAGTAGCAGCAACAATAGTCACAGAAGCAGAAGTAGTTGTGGTCCTTGTAGCTGTAGTTGTTGTAGCAGTAGTAGTAGTAGTAGTAGTAGCAGAAGTAGAGCACAAGAAGTAGAAGTAGGAGTAGGAGTAGTAGTTGGAGCTATAGTAATGGTAGCAGGAGTAGTAGTAGTACCAGTAGCTATAGTAGTCATAGTAGTCGTAGTAGTAGTAGAAGTAATAGTAGGAGTAGATGTAGGAGTAGGATTTGGAGTAGTCGTTGCAGTAATATTAGTTGTAGCAATAGTAGTAGTAGTAGAGGTAGTAGTATTAGTTGTTGTTATAGTAGTAGTAGTCCTGGTAAAAGTAGTAGTAGTAGTAGTAGTAGTTGCAGTTGCAGTAGTATGAGTAGCAGCAGCAACAGTAGTGGTAGTAGTAACAGCAATAGCAACAGCAGCAGCAGCAGTAGTAGTAGAAGAAGTAGTAGTAGGGGTAGTAGCAGGAGTAGTAGTGGTAATAGCATTTGTAGCATTAGTCACAGTTGTGGTAGTAGTAGCAGCTACAGTAGCGGTAATAGCAGTAGTAGCAATAGCAGATATAGAAGTAGTAGTAATTATAGTAGCAGCAGTAGAATTAGCTATAGCAGTATTAGTAATAGTAGTACTAGTAGTAGCACTAGTAGCAACAATAGTATTAGCAGAAGTAGTAGTACTATTATAAGTACTTGTAGTAGTTGTAGCAGTAGTAGTAGTAGTAGAATTAGTAGCATTATCACAAGTAGTAGTAGTAGTAGCTGTAACACTAGTAGCAATAGTTGTAGTAGTGGGAGAAGTTGTAAGAGTAGTAGCTATAGCAGCAACAGTAGCAACAATAGTAGTAGTAGTAGTAGTAGTAGTAGTACTAGTACTAGTAGCAGCAGAAGTAGTAGTTGTAGTAGAACTAGTAGTAGTAGCAGTAGTGGTAGTAATAGTGATAGTAGTAGTAGTAGTAGCAATAGTAGTAGTAGTAGTAGTAGTTGTTGTTGTAGTAGTAATATTAGTAGTAGTCATTGTAGCGGTAGTAGCTGGAGTAGTAGTAACAGTAATAGTAGTAGTAGTAGTAATATAAGTAGTAGTAGTAGTAATATAAGTAGTAGTAGTAGAAATAGTAGTAGTAGCAGCAATATTAGCAGCAGTAGTAGTAGCGATAATAGCAGTAGTAGTAGCAGTAGTAGTAGTTGCAGTAGTAGTAGCAGTATTAGTAGTACTTCTTGTAGTAGTAGTAGTAGTAGCAGCAGCAGTAGTAATAGTAGTTGTAGTAGTAGTACCTGCAGTAGTAGTCACAGTAGTAGCAGTAATAATAGTAGTTGCAGTAGTAGTAGTAGGTATAGCAACTATTATAGGAGTAGTATTAGTAGTAATAGCAACAGTAGTAGCAATAGTGGTAGTAGCAGTAGTACTAGTAGTATTGACAATAGCAGCAGCACTAGTCATTGTATTTGTAGTAGTAGCAGCAGCAATAGATGTAGTAGTGGAACTAGATGTGGTCGAAGTAGTAGTAGTTGTTGCAGTAGTTGTAGTAGCAATAGTAGTTGTAGAAGGAGAAGTAGAGTACTAGCAATAGTAGTTGCAGTAGTAGTTGTTGTTGTATTAGTAGTAGTAGCAGTAGTAATGGTAGAAGAAGAAGAAGAAGTAGTAGTAGTAGGAGTAGTAGTAGCAGTAGTAGTTTTAGCAGAAGTAGTTGTAGTTGTACTAGTAGTTGTAGTAGTTGTATGAGTAATAGCAGTAGCAGAAGTAGTAGTAGTAGCACTAGTAGTAGTTGTTGTTGAAGTAGTAGTAGCAGTAGTAGCTGTAATGCTAGTAGCAATAGTAGTAGTAGGAGAAGAAAGAGGAGTAGTAGTTTGAGCAGTAACAGCAACAGTAGCAGTAGTAGTAGTAGTAGTAGTATTAGTAGTAGTAGTAGAAGTAGTAGTTGTAGTAGTAGTAGTAGTAGTAGTAGTAGTAGCGATAGTAGTACTAGCAGGATTAGTAGTAGTAGTAGTAGTTGTTGTTGTTGTTGTTGTTGTAGTAATAGTAGTAGTAGTAGTAGTGGTAGTAGTAGTCATAGCAGTAGTAATAGTAGTAGTTGTATTAGTAGTAGTAGTAGTAGCAGTAGTGGTAGAAGTTGTAATAGTAGCAGCAGCAGCAGTAGTAGTAGTAGTAGCATTTGTTGTTGTAGTCGTAGTACTAGTTGTAGTATTAGTAGTACCAGAAGTAGTAGTAGCAGTAGTAGTTGTCATAGCAGTTGTAGCATTAGCAGTTGTAGTAGTGGTAACAATGGCAGCAATAGCAGTACTATTAGTAATAGTACTAGCAGCAATAGCATTAGTTATAATTGTAGGAGGAGGAGGATAAGTAGTAGTAGTAGTAGTGGTAGTAGCTGTAGTAGCAACAGCAGCAATAGCAGCAGTAATAGTAGTAGTAGTAGTAATAGAAGTAGGAATAGTAGTTGTAGCAGTAGTGACAGTAGTAGTGGGAGCAGAAGCAGTAGTGGCTATAGTAGTAGTAGTCACAGTAGTTGCAATAGTCTTAGAAGTAGTGGTGATAGCAGCAGCAGTAGGAGTAGCCGAAGTTAGAGAAGAAGTAGTAGTACTTTCTGTAGTAGAAGCCACAACAGTTGTAGTAGTAGTAGTTGCTACGGAACAGAAGCAGCAACATTTATTGAGGTAGTTGTATTGCTCTAAGTAGTAGAAGTAGAAGCAGCAGCAGTAGTAGTTGTAGCTATAGAAGTAGTAGTAGTAGTAGTAGTACCAGTAGTACTACAAGTAGTATTTGTAGTAGTACTAGTAGCAATAGCAGGAGTAGTGGTAGAAAAAGTAGTAGCGGTAGTAGCAGTAGTAGTTGTATTAGAAGCAGTAGCCATAGTAGAAGCAATAGTAGTAGTACTAGTAGTAGTAGTAGTAATAGTTATAGTAGTAGCAGTAGTAGCAGTAGCAGTAGCATCAGCAGCATTAGCAATAGTAGTAGTAGTTGCAGTAGTAGTATTAATAGTACTTGTATTAGTTGTTGTAGAAGCAGTAGAAGTAGTAGTGGTAGTTGTGGTAGTAGTAATAGTAGTAAAAATAGTATTAGTTGTGGTAGTAGTAGTAGCAATAGCAGTCGTTAGCAGTAGTAGTGGTAGTAGTTGTTGTTGTTGTCATTGTAGCAGTAGTAGTAGCAGCTATATTGGTGGTAGTAGTAGCCGAAGTAGTAATTGTAGTAGAAGAAGAAGAAGCAGTAGTAGTCGTAGCAGTAATTGTAGTAGTTGTGGTAGTAGTAGTTGTAATTGTAGTAGTAGTAATATTAGCTATTGTAGTAGTTGTAATAGTAGTTGTAGTAGTAGTAGCAGCAATAGTAGAAGTAGTAGTAGTAGTTGTTGTTGCACTAGTAGTAGTAGCAGTAGCAGCAGTAGTAGTTGTAGCATTATTAGTAACAAAAGTACTACTAGTAGTAGTTGTAGCACCATCTGTAGTAGTGGCAGTAGCGATAGTATTAGTAGAAGTAGTAGTAGTAGTACAAGTAGTTGTAGTAGTTGTAGTAGTGGTAGTAGAGGCAGAAGTTGTGGTAGTATTACTAGTAGTAGTTGTAGTTGACGTAATAGTAGTAGTAGTAGCTGTAATACTAGCAGCAATAGTAGTAGTAGTGGGAGAAGTTGTAAGAATATTAGTTGTTGTAGCAGCAGCAACAATAGTAGTAGTAGTAGTAGTAGTAGTCATAGCAGTAGCAGTAGTTGTAGTAATAGTAGTAGCAATAGAAGTAGAAGTAGCAATGTTAGTTGTAGTAGTAGTAATAGTAGTAGCAGCAGAAGTAGTAGTAGTAGTATTAGCAATAGTTGTGGCAGAGTAGTAGTTGTAGTAGTTGCTGTAGTAATAATAGTAGAAAAAGTTGAAGCTGAAGTTGTAACAGTAGTAGTAGTACTAGTAGCAGCAGCTGCAGTAGTAGTAGTAGTAGTAATTGTAGTATTAGGAGTAGTAGCACCAGTAGTAGTAGCAGTAGTAGCTGCAATTTAAAAAGTTGTAGTAGTAGTAGCAGTAGAAGTAGTAGTAGTTGTTGCAGTAGTGGCAAAATTAGTAGTCGCAATAGTTGTAGTAGTTGCTGTTGAATCATCATTAGTAGTACCAATAGCTGTAGTTGCAGAATTAATAGTTGCAAAAGTTGTAGAAATAGTAGTAGCGATAGTAGAAGTAGTACTCATATTAGTAGCAGTACTAGTAGTAGCAGAAGTAGCAGCAACAGCAGCAATAGTAGTAGTAGAAGTAGTAGCAGTCTAATTGCAGTAGTAGTAATAGCAGTCATAATAGTTGTAGGAGAAGTACTGCAGTAGCAGTACTAGTAGCGACAGTGACAATTGCAGTAGTAGTAGTAGTACAAGTAGTAGTAGGAGTAGCAGTAGTTGTTGCAGCAGTAGTAGTAGTATTAATTGTTATTGTTGTAGGAAAAGTAGTGCTAGTAACAGTAGTAATATTTGTGGTTGTTGCACTAGTAGTAGCAGTTGTAGTAGCAGTAGTTGTACTGTTTGTAGAAGTAGAAGCAGTAGTTGTAGCAACAATAGTAGTAGTAGTAATAGTATTAGTAGTAGTAGTATTCGTAGCAGAAGTTGGAGTAGGACTAATATTAGTTGTGGTAATAGTAATAGTAGTAGTGCAAGTACCAATAGTAGTAGTAGTAGTAGTAGTAGCAGCAGCAGTAGTAGCAGTAGTTATAGTAGTAGTAGTAGTAGGAGTAGGAGGAGGAGTAGTAGTAGGAGGAGGAGGAGGAGGAGAAGGAGCAGTAATAGTAGTAGTAGTACTAGCAGTAGTAGTTGTAGTAGTAGTAGCAGCAGCAGTAGTAGTAGTTGCAATAGTGGTAGTGGTAGTAGTAATAGTTGTTGCAGCAATAGTCATAGTAGTAGTAGTAGTTATAGTAGTACTAGTAGTGCAAGCAGTTGTAGTAGTAGTAGTAACAGTAGTATTAGTAGTAGTAGCAGTATTAAGCGAAGTAGTAGTTGTAGCAGTGGTAGCAGTATTATTGGTAGCAATTGTAGAAGTTGTAGTGTTGTAGTATTAATAGTAGTAGCTGTAGTAGCTGTAGTTGTAGCAGTAGTAGAAGTAGTAGCTATAGTAGCTGAAGTAGCTATAGTAGCAGTCCTAGCAATAGTAGTAGCAGTAGTAGTTGTAGTAGAGGTAGTAATAGCTGTAGCATAAGATGGTGTAGTAGTAGTAGTAGCAGCAACAATATTAATAGTCGTACTAGCCATACTAGTAGTAGTAGTGGTAGTTGTAGCGACAGTAGTATTAGTAGGAGTAGCAGTTGTAGTAGTAGCAGAGGTTGGAGCAGTAGTAATAGTAGTAGCAGATGTAGTAACAAAAGCTAATAGTAGCAGAAGCAATAGAAGTTCTAGTAGTAATATTTGTAGTAGCAGTTGCAGTAGCAGAAGCTATAGTAGTAGTAGTAGCCATAGGAGTAGTGGTTGTAGTACTTGTAGTAGTAGTTGTTGTTGTTGTAGTAATAATAGTAGTAGTAGTAGTAGCAGCAGTAATTTTAGTGGCAGTCAAATTAGTGATACCAGTAGTGGCTGTAGTGGCAATAGTAGTAGCAATAGTAGTAGTTGTTGTTGCAGCAACAGTGGCTATAGTAGTTGTTGTAGTTGAAGTAATAGTAGTAGCAGTAGGTATTGTAGCAATAGTAGTTGTAGTGGCTATCATAGAAGAGATAGCAGTAGTAGAAATAGTAACCATACTAGCAACAGTAGTAGTAGTAGCAGCAGTAGTAGTAGTAATATAATAAGAAGTAGTAGTAGTAGTAGTAGTAGTAGTAGTTGTTGTTGTTGTAGTAGTAGTCGTAGTAGTAATAGTAATAGTAATAGTAGTAGCAGTATAGTAGTACCGGCAGTAGTATTAGTTGGAGTAGTAGTAGTAGTAGCAGTAGTAGTAGTGGTAAGTATAGTAGAAGTAGTAGTAGTAATAGCAGCAGCAGCGGTAGTAGTATTAGTAGTTTCTTAGTGGTCATAGTAGCAGCAGCAGCAGCAGTAGTTGTAGTAGCAGTAGTAGTAGCAATTGTAGTAGTAGTAGCAGTTGTAGCAACAGCTATAGTAGTAGTAGTGGTCGTAGAAGTTGCAGTCGAAGTAGTTGTAACAAAAGCAGCAGCAGCAGTGATAGAAGTAATAGTAGCAGTTATAGCAGCAGTAGAAATAGTAGTAGTAGTAATAGCAGTAGTAGCAGTAGTGGCAATGGTAGTAGTAACAGTAGTAGTAGTAGCAGTAACAGCAGCAGCAGCAGCAGCAGCAGCAGTAGTACTATTAATATTAGTTGTAGTAGTAGTAGCTATGGTAGTGTTGATAATAGTAGTAGTAGTGGTAGTAGTAGTAGTAGTGGTAGTAAGCATAGTAGTCGTAGTAGTAGTAGTAGTAGTAGTTGAAGTAGAAGTATTAACAAAAGTTGAAGTAGAAGCAGCAGCAACAACTATAATAATTGGAGTAGTAGTAGAAGAAGCAGTAGTAGTAGTTGAAGTAGAAGTAGTAGTTGTAGTTGTGGTAGAGGTAGCAGTAGTAGCAGAAGTAGCATTAGTTGTAGAAATCACAGTAGCAGCAGCAACAGCAGTAGTAGAAGTAGTAGCAGAAGTAGTAGTAGTAACAGCAGTAGCAGTTGTACCATCCATAATAGTAGTAGAAGTAGTAGCAGAAGTCGTAGTAGTAGTAGTTATTGTTGTAGTAGTAGTAATAGCATCAATAGTTTCTGATAGAGTAGTAGTAGTGGTGGTAGTAATTGTAGGACTAATAGTAGTAGTAGTAGGAGTAATAATAGCACTAGTAGTAGTAGCAGCAGCGGTAGTAGTAGTAGTTGGAGTTGTAGCAGTAGTAGTAGCAGCAGTAGTAGTAATAGTATGAGCAGCAGTAGTAGTAGAAGGAATAACAATACCGGTAGTAGTTGTAAAAGTAGTAGGAGCAAGAGTAGTAGTTGTAGTAGTAGTAGCCGTAGGAGTAGTAGTTACAGTAGCGGGAGCCACGGTAGTAGTGGTAGCAGTAGTAGTAAGAGGAGCAGGAGTAGTAGTTGTAGTAGCAGTAGTAGTGGGAGTACTAGTAGCAGCAGTAGTTGTTGGAGTGATATTAGTGGATGTAGTAGCTACAATAATTGTAGTAGTAGGAGTAGCAGTAGTAGTAGTAGTACTAGGAGTAGTAGTTGTTGTAGGAGCAGTAGCGGTAGTAGTATAAGTAGCAGTAGCTAAAGTAGTAGTAGTCGCAGTAGCAGCAACCGCATGATTACTAAAAATAATAATAGTTGTAGCATTAGTGTAGCAGGAGTACTAGTAGTAGTTGCCATAGTAGGAGCAGTAATAGTTGCAGTAGTAGTAGTAGAAGACGCAGTAGCAGTACTAGTTGTAGCAGCAGCAATAATTATAGTAGTAGCAGTACCATTAGAACTAGGAGTAGTAGGAGTGGTATTAGTTGTAGTGGCAATAGTAGTAGTAGCATTTGCAGAAGGAGCAATATCAGCAGTTGTAGTAGTAGTAAAAGTAGTAGTTGTCGTAGTAGTAGTAGCAATAGTAGTAGCAGTAGTCGTAGTAGTTGGAGAAGTCGCAGTAGTAGTAATAGTAGTAGTAGTAGTAGTAGTAGTGGTGGTGGTAGTAGTAGTAGTAGTAGTAGTAGTAGTAGTAGTAGTAGTAGTAGTAGTAGTAGTAGTAGTAGTATTAGTAGTAAAAGTAGTAGCAGCAGAAATATTAGTTGGAGTAGTAGTAGCTATAGTTGTAGTAGTAGTTCTAGCAGGAGTAGCAGCAGCAGCAGTAGTAGCAGTAGTAGTCGTACTTCCAATAGTCGCGATAATAGGAATAGTAGTGGTAGTAGCATCAGTAGTAGCAGTAGTAGTAGTTTCAGTAGTTGGGGTAGCAGTAGTAGTAGTTGTAGCAATCATAGTAGTAGTAGTAGCAGCAATAGTAGCATTAGCGATTGTACCGACAATAGTTGCAGTAGTAGAAGTAGTAGTTATAGTAGTAGTAGCAGTAAAAGCAGCAGTAGTACTAGTAATACTAGCAGCAGAAGTAGCAGTTGTATTAGTATTAGTAGTAGTGGTAGTAGTAGTAGAAGCAGTAGTAGCAGAAGCAATTGTAGTAGTAGCAGCAGTAGTAGTTGTAACAGTAGCAGCAGTAGTAGTAGTAGTCGTGGTAGTAATAGTTGTAGTAGTAATAGTTGTAGTTGTAGTAGTTGTAGTAGTAGTAGCTGTTGTAGCAGTTGTAGTTGTAGTAGCAGTAGTAGTAGCAGTAGTAGTAGTAGTTGTTGTTGTAGCAGTTACAGTAATAGTAGTCATAGTAGTAGTAGTAGTAGAAGCAGCAGCAGCAGCAGTAATAGTAGTAGTGGAAGTAGCAGTAGCCGTGGTAGCAGTAGTAGTGGTAGAAGGAGTAATTGTAGTAATAATAGTAGTTGTAGTAGTAGCAGTAGTAGTATTAGTAACAATAGTTGAAGTAGTTGTAGCAATAGTAGTAGTAATATGAGTAATAGTAGTAGTGGTGGTGGTATTGGTAGTAATAGGTGTAGTAGTTGTTGTTGTAGTAGTAGTAGTTGCAGCAGTAGTAGTGGTAGTAGTAGTAGTAGCCGTCGTAATAGTAGTAGTAGTTGTTGTTGTAGTAATAGTAGTGTTAGTAGTTGTTGTAGTAGTAGCAAAAGTCGTTGTAGTAGTAGTACTAGTAGCAGTAGTAGTACTAGTAGTAGTTGTTGTTGTTGTTGTAGTAGTAGCAACAGTAGTAGTTGTAGTAGCCATTGTAGTACTATTAGTCCTTCCACACCCACTCCTACTACTTCCGCTACTACTTGTACTACACTTCCTCCAACTCCTACTGCTACTTCTAATCCAACTACTACTTCTAATACTCCTACTGCTACACCAACTACTACTAGTCCTACTCCAACTCCTACTGCTACTACTACTACTACTACTACTATAACCCCTAAAACTACTACAACTCCTACTACAACCCCTACTCCAACTCCGACCACTACTACTGCTACTACTATTACTGCTACTGCTACTAATACTACTGTTGTTGCTGCTGCTGCTGCTACTCCTACTCGTAGTCCTACTGCTACTACTACTACTACTACTCCAACTCCCACTGCTACTACTACTCCTACACCAACTCCCACTGCTACTACTACTCCTACTCTAACTTCAACCACTACTACTGCTACTACTACAACAACTCCTACTTGTACTCCTACTGCTACTACTACTACTCCTACTACTCCAACTACTATGGCTTCTACTACACCTACTCCAACTCCTACTGCTACTACTACTCCTCTACTACTACACCTACTACAACTACGCCAACTACAACTCGTACTCAAACTCCTACTACTGCTACTGCTACTACAACTACCACTACCACTACAACAACAACAACAATAATAACAACAACAACTACTACTACTATTACTTCTTCTACTAATAAAATTGCTACTACTACTACTTCGACTACTAATTCGACTACTACTACTACTAATACTAACACTACTACTACTACTAATTCTAACACTCCTCCTTATACTTCTACTGCTACTACTACTACTACTACTCCTACTACTACTACACCTAACACTCCTAAAATTTCTACGAATACCTACTAATCGTAACAGTCCACCAACTTCTATTACTACAACTCCTACTATTGCTACTACTACTACTGCTGCTGCTGCTGCTGCAACTCCTACTACTACTACTGCTACAACTACTACTTATGTTACTACTAGTACTGCAACCACTGCTACTTCTACTATACAACTACCACTACTACTACTCCTGCTACTAGTACTAATGCTACTACTTCCGCTACTACTACTCCAACTATTACTTCGCCTACTGCTACTATTACTGATACCACTGCAACTATGACTACCACTACTACTACCACTACTGCTCCCACTAGAATTGCTACTGCCACTACTACTACTACTATAGCATCCACTGTTACTATAGCTACTATAGCAACTATAATTACTACAACTTCTACCGCTACTACTACCACTATTACTACTACTTCTACTACAACTACTGGTACTGCTGCTGCTACAGCTACTGCTACTACTACTCGTACAACTTCTACTACTTCTACAATGACTATTGCTACTGCTACTACAACTACTACTACTATTATTACTATTACTACAACTACTCCTACTACTACAACTGCTGTTACTGCAACTACAATTGCTACGACTACTGCTACTACTACTACTACTGTTAGACCTATTACTACTGCTACTACTACTACTGATACAACTACTACTAGTGTTTTTACTACAAGTACAACAACTACTACTAGTTCTACGATAAATACCACTAATGCTACTACTACCACCATGGCTTCTACTGTCACTGCTACTCCTACCACTACCACTACTACTAGTGCTGCAACTACTACTACTCCTTCAACTACTACTATTGCCGCCACTACTACCACTACTGCTACTACTACTACCACAACTATTAAAACAACTTCGACTACTTTGTCTACTACAACTAATGATGCTACTACTCCAATATCTTCTACTACTGCTAACGCTACTACTACAACTAGTTCTACTACTGTTACTGCTCCTACTACCACAGCTGCCACATCTACTACTACTACTATACTGCTACTACTACAACTGCTACTACTAATGCAACAACTACTGCTACTACTACTACTAGTACCACTACTCCAAGTAACACTACTCCTACAACTACTCCTACTCCAACTCCTACTATTACTACTACTATTATTGCTGCTGCTGCTGCTACCACCACTACTATGACTACTACCGCTACAACCACTACTACTACTATTACTACTACTAGTACCACTACTAATACTACTACTACTACTACTACTCCAACTCCTACTACTATGACTACTACTACTACTCCTACTCCAACTCCTACTATTACTACTACTGCTGCTGCTACTGCTACTACAACTAGCACCACTACTAATATTATTACTAGTACTACTACTAGTACCACTACTCCAAGAACCACAAGTCCTACTACTACTCCCACTCCAACTCCTACTATTACTACTACTACAACAACTACGGCTACTACTACTACTGCTGCTGCTACTACCACTACTACTACTACTACTGCTACTACTACTACTAATACTACTACTAATACAACTGCTACTACTAATACTACACCTACTCATACTCCTACTACTACTCCTGCTACTAAAACTACTACAACCACAACAACAACACTACTACAATCTCTACTGCTGTTGCTGCTACTACTCCTGCTGCTGCTATTGTAACTACAACTACTACTACAACAACAACAACAACAACTACTACTACAACTAGCTACTACGGCCACTACTAATCCTACTGCAACAGCTACTGCTACTACTACTACTACTACTACTACCACCACCCCTACTCCAACAACAACTACTACTACTCAAACTCCTAGAGCAACTACCACTACTACTACTACTACTACTACTACTACTACTATTACTACTACCACTACAACTACTACTATTACTATTAGGAGTACTAATACTACTACTACAACTACTGCTACTCCTACTACAAGTACTAATACTACTACAAGTACTACTAGTATTACTACTGCTGTTACTACTACTCCTACTATTACTACTACTACATCTACAATTACTACTAATACTACAATTAGTACTACCACTACAACTACTGTAGTTGCTACAACTACTACTACTACTACTACTATCAACTACCACTTGTACTAGTACTACCACTAATATACAACTACTACTATGGCTACTTCTGCTACAGTTGCTAGTAGTAGTACTAGTACACCTACTTCTACTACTACTACTACCATTCCTACTCCAACTCCTAGTGCTACTACAACTCCTACTACTGCTACTACTACTACTACTCCAACTATTACTACTGCTGCTACTACTTCTGCTACAATTACTACTAGGGCTTTTACTACAAGTAAAATAACTATTATTACTTCTACGACAACTACTACTAATACTACTACTACCACCATGGCTACTACTACTTCACTACTACTCCTACTACTACCACTACTACTGCGGGCTACAACTGCTACTACTCCTTCAACAACTACTTACTATTGCCGTCCACTACTCCCACTACTAATACGACTGCTTCTACTATAACTACTACCGACTCCTATTCCTACTACTAACGCTACAACGATTACAATAATAACTTCTACTACTTCAATCTACTGCTACTATGCTGTACTAATAAACTGCTAAGGCTGCTGCTGCTGCCACTAACTACTACCATTTCCCGTACGACCCGCCTAAAAACCACCCCACGCAACTACTACTGCCTAACTACAATAATATGCTCCTACTAATACGTTCCTACTACGAGCTACTGCCTAATACGCACTACGACTACTCCTACTCCAACTCTTACGACCACTACTACTCCTACCCCGACTTGGAGTACTACTACTACTATACAACTACAACAACCACAACTACTACTAGTACCACTACAAATACTACTACTACTACTACTACTACTACTAGTACCACTACTCCAAGTACCACTACTCCTACTACAACTCCTATCCAACTCCTACTTTTACTACAACAACAACAACAACTATTACTACTATTATTACTACTATTGCTACTACCACTACTACTACAGCTACTATAGCTACTACTACTACTAATAATAATACTACTAATATTACCAATACTACTCCTACTCATACTCCTACTACTACTCCTATTACTAAAACTACTACAACCACCACAACAACAATAACAACAACTACTATCTATTACGGCTACTGCTACATCCACTACTACTACTGCTACTACTGCTAGTAGTAGTTCTACTCATACAGCTGCTGTTGTTACTACTACTACAACTACTACAACTACTGCTACTACTAATATTGCTCCAACTACTGCTGCTACAACAACTACTACTGCTACTACTAATGCGACTACTGCTACTACAGCTATTATTACTGCTAGTACTACTATTACTACTACTACTACAACTACTACTTCTTCTTTTTCTACATCAACAACAACCATTATTACTACTACTATTCCTCCTACTACTGCAACTACTACCAAAGCTATTACCACTACTACTACTACTACCATCACCACTACTATTGCTACTGCTACTACGCATACTAATTGTACTCCAACCCTACTCCTACTACTACGCCTGCTACTACTTCTACTACTACAACCTCTACTACAACTGTGACTATTACTACTACTACTGCAACTAGTAGTACTACAACTACTATTACAATGACAACTACTGCTACTGCTGCCACTACTACTACTACTACTACTACTACTACTACTACTACTACTACTACTACTACTACTACTACACCTACTACTACTTCTACTACTACTACTAGCTACTACTACCACTACCCCTACTCCAACTACTACTACTCCTACTCAAACTCCTAGAGAAACTACTACTACTACTACTACTACTACTACAACAACAACAACAAACACAACTACTACTACTACTACTACCACTACTACCACCACCACTACAAATATGACTACTACTATTACGGCTACTAATACTACTCCTACTATGATTACTAATACTACTACAAGTACTACTACTACTATTACTACTACTGTTGCTACTGCTGCTGCTACTATTACTACTACTACAACAACAACTACTACTAATACTACTATTAGTACTACCACTACAACTACTGCTAGTGCTACAACTACTATTATTACTACTACTATCAACTACCACTTGTACTAGTACTACAACTAATATACAACTACTACTACGGTTTCTTCTGCTATAGTTGCTATAGTACAAGTAGTAGTACTACTACTACTATTACTACTACAACTACTGCCACCATTCCTGCTCCAACTCCTAGTGCTACTACTACTCCTACTACTGCTACTACTACAACTACTCCAACTAATACTACTGCTACTACTACTACTCCTACTCCTACTACTATTCCTACTACTACTTCTACTACTATGACTATTCCTACTCCAATTCCTACTGCTACTTGTACACCCACTACTACTAGTACTACTACAATTACTAAGAGTATTACAACTACTACTGCTATTGCTACTACAACTACTACTACTACTACTACTACTATCAACACTACTACTACTCCTCCTCCTACTATTACTACTACTATTACAACTACTAATATGAATTTTACTACTACTGCTGCAACTACTGCTACTACTACTACTAGTACTACAACAATAACTACTACTACTACAACAACTACTACTAATACTACTATTATTACTACTACAACTTCTAATACTAATATTACTATTAATACTACTACAACTACCACTACAACTACACCTACTACTATTGTTACTACTACAGCTACTGCAACTACTACTACTACTACTCATACAGCTACAGCTACGGCTACTACCACTAGCACTTCTATTAATGCCAGTACAACTACTACTACTACAAATACTACTACTACTATTGCTTCTACTACTACCCTGCTACTAGTACAACCGTAACTGCTACTACTTCTACTACTTGTACAACTGCTACTAGTACTACTCCTACAACTACTACTCATACTCTAACTACTACTACTACTACTACTACTACTTCTGCTACTACTACAACAACAACTACTACTCTCACTATTACTACTACTATAATTACAAGTATTACTTCTAATACTACTTTTACTACTACTACTTCTACTAATACTACAACTACAACTACGAGTCCAACTACTACTGCTATTCCTTCTACTACTACAACCAATACTATTGCCACTACTGCTGCTACTACTATTAATGCTGCGGCAGCTGCCACTACTACTAATCCAAATACTCCTACCACTACTCCTACTACTACTATTATTGCTACTAATACTATTCTTACTACTACTACTACTACTCGTACTACTACTACTAGTCCTAACACCCCTACTACTGCTTCTACTGCTGCTGCTGTGGCTTTTAATACCACTACTGCTGCTGTGGCTTTTAATACCACTACTGCTGCTGTGGCTTTTAATACTACTACTGCTACTACTATTACTACTACTACTACTATTTTTGCTGCTACTACTACTCCTACTTCTACTACTAAAACTAATATTACTACTACTACTGCAACTACTACTAGAACGACAACTCCTACTGCTACCACTACTCTCCTACTACTACTACATTAACTACAGTACTACAACTGCTACTACAGTTACTGCTGCTGCTGCTACGACTACTACTGCTACTACTACTAGTACATCTACTTCTTCCGCTACTACTTCTACTACTTCTAACACTATTACCAATACTATTGCTACTGCTGCTACTACTACTACTGCTACTAGTACTACTGCTACTGCTGCTATTCCTGTAGCTACTGATGCTACTACTACCGCTACTACTGCTGCTACAACTATTGCTCCTGCCATGACTACTGCTACTACTACTGCTACAACTACTAATATTACTACCACTACTGCTACTACTAATATTACTACTACCACTACTACTACTACTATTACAACTGTTACTACTACAACTACTTTTGCTACTCCTACTACTACTACTAGTGCTACTCCTCTAACTCCAACCACAACTACTACTCCTGCTGCTATTACTACTACCGCCACTATGACTACTGCTATAGCTACTACTGCTATTGTGGCTGTTGATACTGCTGCTGCTACTACTACTCCTCCTCATACTAAAATAAGAACTACTATTACTATACCTACTATTACTATTACACTCCTACTACTGCTACTCCTAGTACTACTAATACTACTGCGACTACTACTCCTATTCCAATTGGTACTATGACTACTACTAGTACTACTTATACTACTGCTACAGCTACCACTAGTTATAATACAAATTTTACTAGTATTACTGCTACTACTACAAATACTACTACTACAATAATAACTACTACAACTACAACTACTACTACCACTATAATGACTTCTACTAAGACTACTACTATTACTGCTACAACTACTAATTCTAATATTACTACTACTACTTATCCTACTACTACTAGTACTACTACTACAACACCAACTACTAGTGTTACTACTACTTCTGCAACTGCTACTACCACTACTGCTCCTATTACTACTATTAGGAGGAGGAGGAGGAGGAGGAGGAGTAGTAGTAGTAGTAGTAGTAGTAGTAGTAGTAGTAGGAGTAGGAGTAGGAGTAGTCGTAGAAGTTGTAGTAGTAGCAGAAGTAATAGTAGTAGTACTACTACTAGTAGTAGTACTAGTAGTTATTGTTATCATAGCTGAAGTAGTTATTAATATAATAGTAGCAGCAGGAGTAGTAGTTGTATTAGTAGTAGTAGTAGCTATAGTAGAAGAGGTAGTTATAGTAGTTATAGTAACAGTAGTAATAGTAGTAGTACCACGAGTAGTGCTAGTAGTAATTGAAGTAGCAGTAGCAGCAGGAGCAATATTATGATTAGTTGAAGTAGTAGTAGTAGTAGTAGCAGTATTAGTACTAGTAGTAGTACTAGGAGTAGTAGCAGTTGTAGTAGTACCAACTGCATCAGTAGCTGCAGTAGAACTGGTAGTTGTAGTAGTAGTTGTTGTTATTTTTTTTATTGTTGGAGTAGTAGTAGTAGTATTAGTAGTAGTAGTGCTAGTACCACAGTAGAATTCTACTACTACTGCTACTAGTTGTAGTAGTAATAGTAGTAGCAGCAGCAGTAATAGTAGTAGTTGGAATAGTATTTGTAGTAATAGTTGTAGTGGTTGCTGTATTTGTAGCAGCAATGGTGGTAATAGTAGTAAAAGTCATAGTAGTAGCAATAGTAGTTGTAATAGGGGTAGGAGTAGTAGTAGTAGTAGCAATAGTTGTAGCAGTAGTTGTGGTAATAATAATAGTTATAGTAGTAATAATAGTGGTAGCACTAGTAGTTGTAGGAGTATGAGTTTGAGGAGGAGTAGTAGTACTAGTAATACTCGTGGTAGTAGTAGTAGCAGAAGTAGTAGTTGCAATAGTAGTATTAGTTGCAGAGGTAGCATTAGGCGTAGAAGTAGGTGTTTGAGTTGGAGTACAAGTAGTTGTAATAGTAGTAGTAGCAGTAGTTGTAGTTATAGTAGTAGCAAAAGTTGTAGTAGCAGTTGTAGTAGTAGTAGCAGGAGTAATAGTAGTAGCAGCATTAATAGTAGTAGTAGTAGTAATACTAGCAATAGTGGTAGTTGCAAAAGTAGGAGGTGTACTAGTAGTAGGTGGAACAATAGTTATGGAAGTAGAAGTAATAGTAGTAAATGAAGAAGCCACAGTATTATTTATAGTAGCAGCAGCAGTAGTAGCAGTGGTAGTAATAGTAGTAGTTGTTGTTGTTGTTATTGTTGTTGTTGTTGTTGTTGTTGTTGTTGTAGTGGGAGTTGTAGTAATAGAAGTAGTAGTAGGCACAGTAATAGAAGTAGGAGTTGGAGTGGTAGTGGTTGTAGTAGCAGTTGTAGTAGTTGTGGTAGTAGTAGTTGTAGTACTACTAGTTGCAGTAGTAGTAGTAATAGTCACAGTTGTAGTAGAGGTTGTAGTAGTAGAAGTAGTTGCCAGTGTAGTAGTAGGAGTAGGGTTGGAGTATAATTAGTAATAGTAGTAGCAGTAGTAATAGTAGTGGTAGTAGTTGTGGAAGTAGTAGTAGTAGTAATAGTAGTAGTAGTAGTAATAATGGTTGTTGTTGATGTAGAAGAAGAAGAAGAAGTTGTAGTAGTAGTAGTAATAGTAGTACTAGTAGTAATAATAGCTATAGTAGCAGTAGTTGCATTAGTAGTAGCAGTAGTAGCAGCAGTAGTTGGAGCAGTATTAATAGTAGTAGTAGTTGTAGTAGTAGCAGCAGCAGTAGCAGTATGAGTAAAACTTGTAGTAGTTGAAGCAGCAGTAGTAGTAGTAGTAGTAGTTATTATGGTAGCAGTAGCAGTAGTAGTAGTAGTGGATGTAGTAGTAGGGGTAGTAGGAGTAGCAGTAGCTGTAATAGTAGTAGCAGTAGTAAAATTAGCAGTCGTAGTAGCAATAGAAGTAGTTGTTTAAGAGTAGTAGTGTCAGCGATAGTTGTAGCAGTAGCAGTAGTAGTAGTAATAGTAATAGTCACAGCAGTAGCAGTAGAAGCAATAGTAGTAGTAGAAATAGTTATGGCAGTAGTAGCTACTATAACAGTAGTAGAAGTAGTAGTAATAGTAGTGGTAGTAGTAGCAATAGTACTAGTTATAAGAGTAGTAGTAGTAGCTGGAGTCGTAGTAGTAGGAGTGGTAGTGCTACTTGTTATTATTTGGAAAGTAGTAGTAGTACTTGTTGAAGTAGTTCTTGTAGTAGTAGTAGTAGTAGTCATAGTTGTCATGGTAATAGTAGTTGTAGCAGTGGTACTTGTAGTAGAAGTAGCGGAAATAGTAGTAATAGTAGTTGTAGAAGCAGTAGATTTGTAGTTGCAATAGTAGAAGTAGTAGGAGACGTAATAGTAGTAGTAGTAGAAGTAGCAGTAGTAGTAGTATTAATAGCCGCAGTAGTAGTAGTAGTTGTTGTAGTAGTAGTAGTAGCGAAAGTAGTAGTAGTAGTAGCTGCAGCTGCAGCAGCAGTTTTAGTAATAGTAGTTGTTGTAGTAGCAGTAGTAGTAGCGAAAATAGTAGTACTAGAAGTTGTAGCAACAACAGTAGGAGTAACAGAAGTAGTAGTGGAAGTAGTAGCAGAAGTAGTGGTAGTAGTAGTAACAGCAGCAGTAGTAGTAGGAGTAGTATTAGCAAAAGTAGTAGCTATTGTACTAGTAGATGTTGTAGTAGATGCAATAGTAGTAGATGCAGTAGCTATAGAAGCAATAGTAGTAATAGTAGTAGAAGAAGCAGTGGTAGTCATCGCAGTTGTAGTAGTAGTATTTACAGCAGTAGTAGCTACAGCAGCATTAGTGACAGTAGTAGTATTTCTAGCAGCAGCAGTAGTAGTAGTAACAGTGGCAGTACTAGAAGGAGTCATAGTAGCAGCGCTAGTAGCAACAACAGCAGTTGTAGTATTACTAGGTGGAGTAGTAGTTATAGAGATAGAAATAGAAGTAGTATTAGTAGTAGCAGAAGAAATTATACTAGTAATAGTAGTAGCAGCAGCAATATTAGCAGTTGCAGCAATAGTAGTAGGAGTAGTAGTAGTAACAATTATAATAATAGTAGTCATACTAGTAGCAGTAGATGCAGTTGTAGTAGTCATAGTAGTCGTAGTAGCATTAGTAGCAGCAGCAATAGTAGTAGTGGAAGTCTTGCTAGTGGTAGTAGCAGAAGTAATAATAGTAATAATAGTAGAAGTAGTAGTTGCAGCAGTAGTAATAGTAGTAGGAGAAGTTGTAGTAGTAGTGACAGTAGTAGTAGCAGTTGTAGCAGTAGTAGTAGCAGAAGTAGCAGTAGTAGTAGCAGTAGTAGCAGCAGTAGCAGCAGTGGTATTAGCAATAGTAGCAACAGTAGAAGCAGTAGTAGAAGATGTAGTAGTAGCAGCAGCAATAGTAGTAGCAATAGTTGCAGTAGCAGCAGTAGTAGTAGTAGTAATAATAGTAGTAGTAGTAACAGTAGTAGTAGTAACAGTAGTAGTAGTAGTAGTAGTAGTAGTAGTAGCAGCAACAGCAGCAGCAGCAGCAGCAGCAGCAGTAATAGTAGTTGTAGTAGTGATTGTAGTAGAAGCAGTAGTGGCATTAGCAAAACTAGCAGCAGCAGCAATAACAGTAATAGTAGCAGCAGTGCTAATAATAGTAGTAGTAGTAATAGTAGCAGCAATAGTAGTATTAGTAGTAATAGTGGTGGTAGTAGCAGCAGCAGCAACAGCAACAGCAGTAGAAGTATTAGTAGCAGCAGTAGTGGTAACAATAGTTGTAGTAGTAATAGAAGTAGTAGTAGTACAAGTAGTAATAGAAGTAGCAAAAGATGTAGCAGTAGCTATAGTAGTAGTAGCAGCAGATGTAGCAGTCATTATAGCAGCAGTAGTAGTATTAGTAGTATTAATAGTAGTAGTATTAGTAGTAGTAGTTGTTGTTGTATTAGTAGCAGCAGCAGCAGCAGCAGTAGTAGCAATAGCAGTAGTGGTAGTAGTATTAGCAATAGTTGCAATAATAGTAGTAGTTGTAGTAGCAGTAATAATAGTAACAGTAGCAGTAGTAGTTGCAGTTGCAGAAATGGTAGTAGTAGTAGAAGCTGCAACAGTAGTGGTTGCAGCAGTAGCAGCAGCAATAGTAGTAGTAGCTGTAGCAACAGTAGTAGTAGTAGTAGTAGTATAGGAGTAGTAGTAGCAGCAGCAATAGTAGTACAAGTAGTACAAGTAGTGCTAAGAGTAGTAGTAGTAGTAGTAGTAGCAATAGTAGTAGTAGTAATAGCAGTAGTAGGAGTAGCAGTAGTCGCAGCGGCTACCGCACCAGCCGCAGCAATAGCAGCACTAGCAATAATAATAATAGTAGTAGTGTTGTAGTAGTTGTAGTAGTAGTAGTAGTAGCAATAGTAGTAGTAATAGTAGTAGTAGCAAGAGTAGTAGTTGTATTATTAGTAGTAGTATTAGTAGCTATAGTAGAAGAAGCAGTAGTCGTAGTAGTAGTAATAGTAGTTGTTGTAGTAGTAGTAGTTGAAGTAGTAGTAGTTGTACTAGCACTATTAGTAGTAGTAGAAATAGTAGTAGTATTAGTAGCTATAGTAGAAGAAGCAGTAGTCGTAGTAGTAGTAATAGTAGTTATTGTAGTAGGAGTATTAGTGCTACTAATTGTAGTAGTTGTTATTGTTGTTGTAGTAGTAGTACTAGTGTTAGTAGTAGTTGTAGTTGTAACAGCAGCATCAATTGTAGTAGTAGTAGTTATTGTAGTAGTTGTTATTTTTGTTGTTATTGTCATAGTAGTAGAAGTAGTAGTAATAGTGGTAGTAGTAGTAGTACTAGTAGTAGAAGTAGCTGTTGTAGTAGTACTAGTAGCAGTAGCAGTAGTAGTAGCAATACTAGTAGTAATAATAGTAGTAATAGTAGTAGTAGGAATAATATTGGTAGTAATAGTAGTAGTTGTTATTGTATTTGTGGAAGCAACAACAGTAATAGTAGTAGGGGTAGTAATAGTAGTACTAGTAGTAGTAGTAGTGGTAGATGTAGTAATAAGGGTAGGAGTAGTGGCAGTAGTAGTAGTAGTTATAGCAGCAACTTAGTTGTTGTACTAGTAATAGTATTAGTACTACTAGTAGTAGGAATAGGAGTTGGAGTAGGAGTAGTGGTGGTAGTTGTAGTAGCAGTAGTAGTTGTAGCAAAAGTAATAGTTGCAAAAGTAGGATTGGTTGCTGAAGTAGTTGTAGGCTTAGAAGTAGGAGTAGTAGTAGTTGTAGCAGTAGTGGTAGTAATAGTAGTAATAGAAGTAGTAGTAAGGGTAGTAGCAGTAGTTATTGTTATTGTAGTAGGAGTTGAATTAGCAAAAGTAGTAGTTTGAGTAGTAATAGGAGTAGGAGTTGGAGTGGTGGGAGCAGTAGTAGTACTTATAGTAGTAGCAGTAATAGTAGCAGTTGTTGTAGTAGTTGTAGTAGTAGAAGTTGTAGTAGGAGTAGTAATAGGGGTAGGAGTTAGAGTACAAGTAGTAGTAGTAATAGTAGTAGTATTAGTCATGGTAGTAGCCGTAGTAGGAGCAGCAATCGTATTAGTTATAGAAGTAGGAGTTGTAGTAGTAGTAATAGTTGTTGTTGTTGTAGAAGTAGTAGTAGTAGTAGTAATAGAAATAATAGTAGTAGTAGTAATAAGAGGAGGAGTAATAGCAGCAATAGCAGAGTTAGCATTAGTTGTTCTAGTAGTAGTAGTAGTAGTAGTTTTAGTAGTAGCTGTATTATTAGTAGTAGTAGTAGTGGCAGTAGCAGTATTAGTTGTAGTAGTAGTAGTAGTACTAGTTGCAGTAGTAATAGTAGTAGTTATAGTAATAGGAGTAGTTGTAGTTGTAATAGTAGGAGTAGTAATAGTAGTAATAGGAGTAGTAGTAGGAGTAGCAGCAGAAGTGGTAGCAGTAGTAGCAGTAATAGTAGTAGTAGAAGTAGTAGTAGTAGTAGTAGTAGTAGTAGTAGTAGTAGTAGTAGTAGTTGTAGGAGTAGTAGTAGTAGTAGTAGCAGTTGTAGTGGTAGTAATTGTAGTAGTAGGAGTAGGCGTTAGAGTAGGAGAAGTAGTAGGAGGAGTTGTTGTTGTTGTTGTCGTAGGAGTGGTAGTAATAGCAGCAATAGAAATAGTAGCTGAAGTAGCAGTAACAGTAGTAGAAGTTGTAGTAGGACTAGTACTAGTAGTAGCAGAAATTGTAGTCATAGTAGTAGAAGTCGCAGTACTAGTATTAGTAATAGCAGTAATAGTAGTGGTAATAGAAATAGGAGGAGTTGAAGTTGTAGCAGTAACAGCAGTAGCAATAAAAGTAGTTGTAATAGTAGTAGTAGTAGTAGTTATTGTAGTAGTTGTTGTAGTAGTAGCAACAGTAGTAGAAGTCATAGTAGTAGTAATTGGAGTAGTAGTAGTAGATGTAGTAGTTTTTGTAGTAGTAGTAGTAGTAATAGTACCAGTAGTAGTAGTAGTAGTATTTGTAGCTATTGTAGTAATAGTAGTAGTTGTTGTAGCTGTAGTAGCAGCAACAACAATAGTTGTAGTTGTCGCAATAGTAGTGGTGGTAGTATTAGTGGCTACTATAGTAGTAGTAATAGTAGTAGTTGTTGTAGGTGTAGCAGTAGCAGCAACAACAGTTGTAGTTGTGGCAGTAGTAGTGGTGGTAGTATTAGTAGCTGTTGTAGTAGTAGTCATAGGAGTAGTAGTAGCAGCCGAAGTATTAATAGAAGTAGTAGCAGTAATAGCGATAGTAGTAGTAATAGTAGTAATAGTAGCTGTAGTGATAGTAGAAGCAGTATTTGTACTAGGAGGCGTAGTAGTAGTAGTGGTAACAGAAGTAGTATCAATAGTTGTAGAAGTAGTAATAGTAGCAACAGTAGTAGAAGTAGTAGTGGTAGCAACCGCAGTAGCATTAGTAGCAGTGGCAGGAGTAGTAATAGCAGCAATAGTAGCAGTAGTAGGTGTAATACTAGTAGTAGCAGCAAAATAGTAGTAGCATTAGTAGTAGTAATTGTAGTGATAGTAGTGGTAATATTAGTAGTAGTAGTAGTAGTCGTAATAGTTGTTGCAGCTGTAGGAGCAGTAGCAGTAGCAGTACTTGTTGCAGCAAAAGTAGTACTACTAGCACTAGTAGTGGGTAGTAGCTCAATAGTAGTACTTGTAGCTATAGCAGTAGTAGCAGTAGTAGCGGTAGTAATAGTAGTAGTAAGAGTAACAGTTGCAATAGTCACACCAGAAGCAAAAGTAGAAGTAGTAATAGTACAGTTAGTGGTAGTAGTAGTAGCAGTAGTAGTAGCAACAGTATTACCAGCAGCAGCAGTAGTAGAAGTAGTATTATCAGCAGTAGCAGTAGTAGTAGTAGTAGCAATTGCACTAGTAGTAGTTGTAGTAGAAGTAATAGCAATGGTAGCGGTAGTTATAGTAGTAGCAATAGTATTAGTAGCTACAGTAGTAGTAGTTGTAGTAGCATTAGTAATAGCAGTAGCCATAGCAGTGGTAGTAGTAGTAGAAGTAGTAGCAGCAGCAATAGCAGTAGCAGTGGTAGTAATAGTAGAAGTAGTAATAGTGGTTAAAAGTAGTAGTAGAAGTAGCAATAGTAGCTGAAGTAGTAGCAATAGTAATAGTAGCAGTAGTATCAGTAGTCGCAGTAATAATAGCCACAGTAGTAGGAGTACCCATATTAGTACTAGTAGAAGTAGATGTAGTTGTAGAAGTAGTAGTAGTTGGAGAAGTAGTAGTAGTAGAAGTAGTAGTAGTAGAAGTAGTAGTAGTAGTAGCAATAGTAGTAATAGTATTAGTAGTAGTAGTAGTGGTAGTAGTAATGGTAGTAGTAGTGGTAGTAGCGGCAGTAGTAGTAGTGGCGGAAGTAGTAGTAGTAGGAGAAGTAGTAGTTCTAGCAGAAGCGGTAATAGTGGCTGCTGTAGCAGTAGCTATAGTAGTAGTAGTAGCAGTAGTGGTAGTAGCAGTTGTAGTAGAAGTGGTAGTAGTAGGAGAACTAGTAGTAGAAGTAGAAGCAGTAGTCGAAGTAGAAGTAGTTCTTGTTGTCATCACAGTAGAAGTAGCAGTTGTAGCATAAGTTGAAGTTGTTGTAGTAATAGCAATTATCGCAACAATAGTAGTAGCAGCAGCAGCAGTAGAATTAGTAATAGAAGTTGTAGTTGTAGTAGTTGTAGCATCCGCAGTGGTAGTAGTAGTAGTAGAAGTCATGGTGGTAGCATTAGTAGTAGAAGTAGTAGTAAGAGCGTCAATAGTTCCCACTGTAGTAGTAGTAGTAGCTGTAGTAGCAACAGAAGTAGTAGTAAGAGTATTAATAGTAGCCGCAGTTGTAGTAGTCATTGGTGTAGCAGTAGTAGAAGTAGTAGTAGTAGTTGGAGTAGTTGCAACAATAGTGGCAGCAGTTGTAGTAGTAGGAGTAACAACAACAGTAGAAGTAGTGGAAGTTCTAGTAGTAGCTGTAGTAGTTGAGTATTACTAGTAGCTATTGAGGTAGTAGTAGTAGTAGTAGTAGGAGCTGCAGTAGTTGTGGTAGTAGTAGTCGTAGTAGTTGGAGCCGTGGTACTTATTGTCGTATTCAAAGTAGCATTGGGAGTCCTAGTACTAGTAGAAGTTGTCGTAGTAGCAGTCGTAGAAGTAGCAGAAGTAGCAGTAGCAGTAGCAGTAGTAGTAAGAGTAGTATTAGTAGTAGTAGCATGAGTACTTGCAGTAGTACTTATCATAGCTGTAGTGGGAGTAGTAGCAATACTTGTAGTAGTATTAGGAGTAGTAGTAGTAGCAGTAGCAGTAGCAGTAGCAGTAGTCGTAGTAGTCGCAGTAGTATTATTAGTAGGAGCAGTACTAGTAGTATTAGTAGTAGCAGTAGCGGAAGTAGCAGTAGTAGCAATTGTGGTAGTAATAACAAGTAAAAGTAGTAGTCAGTTAGAGTAGGAGGAGAGGAGGAGGAGGAGGAGGAGTAGTAAGTAGTATCATTAGTAGGGGAAGTAGTAGTAGTAGTAGTAGCAGCAGTAGTAGCCATTATGATAATAGTAGTAGTTATAGAAGTAGCAATAGTAGTAGTATTAGTAGTAGTAGTAGTAGCTGTAGTAGTAGGAGTAGTAGTAGTAGTAGTAATAGTAGCAGTAGTAGCAGCAATAGCAGTAGTAGTAGTAGTAGCTATAAGAGCTGTAGTAGTAGAAGTACTAGTTGTAGTATTTGTAGTAGTAGTTTTAGTAGTAGTAGTACTAGTAGTACTAGTAGTAATAGTAGTGGAAGTAGTAGTAGTAGTAGTAGCAATAACAGTAGAAGTTGTAGTAGTAGAAGTAGTAGTAGTAGTAGTCGTGGTAGCCGTAGTTGCTGTAGAAATAGCAGTGGTAGTAGTTGTAGTTGAAGAAGAAGAAGTAGTAGTAGTTGTAGAACTAGCAGTCGTAGTTGTTGTAGTAGTAGTAGTATTAGTAGTAAGAGTAACAGCAGTAGTAGTATTATTATTGATAGTAGTAGCACAGTAGTAGTAGTAGTAATAGTAGCAGCAGCAGTAGTAGTAGTAGTAGTAGTAGTATTAGTAGTAGTAGTAGTATTAGTAGTAGTAGTAGTAGTAGTAGTCGTCGTCATAGTAGTAGTTGTAGCAACCATAGTAATAGTAGTAATTATAGTTGTAGTAGTTGCAGTAGTAATAGCAATTGTAGCTGCCATTGTATTAATAGTAGTGGTATTTATATCAGCATTAGTAGAAGGAGCTGGAAAAGTAGTAGTGTAGGAGTAGCAATTGCAATTGCAGTAGAAGTAGTACTAAGTGTAATAGCAGTAGCAGTAGGAGTATCATTAGTAAAAATATTAGTAGTCGTAGTTTTAGTAGGAGTAGTAGTAATTATAGTAGTAGGAGTAGAAGAAATAGTACCAACAATAATAGTAGTAGAGCAGCAATAGTAGTTGCAGTAGTAGCAGTAGTAGCAGTAGTAGAAGCAGCAGTAGTGGTAGTATTAGTAGTAGCAGCAGCAGTAGTAGTACCCGTAACACTAGTTGCAGTAGTAGCAGCTATAGTAGCAATTTTGGTTGTAGCAGTAGTAGTTGTAATAGTAGTTGTAGTAGTAGTAGCAGTCGTAGAGGTAGCAGAAGTAGTAGTAATAGTAGTAGCCACAACGGTAGTAGCCGCAGCAGGAGCAGGTGCAGTAGAAGTCGTAGTGCTCGTAGTTGTAAAAGTAGTAGTTGTAGAAATTGTAGTAGTAGTAATAGTAGTCGAAGAAATAGTACCGGTAGCATCAATAATAGTAGTAGCAGTAGCATCAATAGCAAAAGTAGCAATAATAGCAATAGAAGCAGGCGTAGGAGTAGGAGTAGTAGGAGTAGTCGAAGTAGTAGTAGTAGTAGTAGTAGTAGTAGTAGTAGTAGTAGTAGTAGTAGTAGTAGTAGTAGTAGTAGTAGTGTAGTAGCAATAGTAGAAGTTGTAGTTGTAGTAGTAGTTGTTGTAGCAATAGCCGTAGTAGTAGTAGACTTAGTAGTTGTAGTAGTAGTAGTAGTCACACCGATCGTTGTAGCAGTAGTAGTCATAGTAGCAGTAATAGTTGTAGCTAGAGGAGGAGGAGTAGTAGTAGCATCAGCTGTTGTAGCATTAGTAGTTTAGTAATAGTTGTACTAGTAGTAGTAGTAGTAGTAGCAGCAGCAGCAATAGGACAAGCAATAGTATTAGCAGAAGTTGTAGAAGTAGTACTAGTTGTTGTAGTAGTCATAGCTGTAGTTATAGTAGCACGCACAAGTAGTAGCAATAGTACTAGTAGTTATAGTAGTTGAAGCAGCAGCTGCAACAATAGTAGTTGTAGTAGTAGTAGTTGTTGTTCTTGTTGTAGTTGTAGTAGTAGTTACAGTAGTAGTACTAGCAGTAGCTAGGGGTGTGCACTATTCGGTTTTAAGCGAACCGAACCGACCGATCGAAACCGAATAACCAATTCGGTTCGGGTTATTCGGTTCTCGGTTCGGTTTCGGTTTTGAAAAAAAAAAATTTTAAATTTCGGTTCGGTTTCGGTTTCTGATTTTCGAAAACCATAAAAACCGAACCGAATCGAATTATATATATACCTATATACTGCGGTTTTGGTTTTGGTTTTGGTCTAATCGGCTCAAACAGACCGCCTATATAATCTCCGTTTTCAGAGCGGTTCGCCACTTCGCCGACGCCTGCTATTCTGCAGCTGCTAACCCTAATCCTAACCCTCTCGGCGCTCTCGCTCTCGCTCTCGCCACTCTCGCCGCTCTCGCTCTTGCCGTTCTCGCTCTGGCTCTCGCCGCTCTCGCTCTCGCCGCTGCGGACCTGCGGTGCTGCGCCTTCATCCCTCCAGCTTTCGTCCACCCCCGGACCCCCCTCCTCCTCTGAGGACTGAGGCTTTGAGTCTCGACGCGACGATGCCTCTCTCTGGTCAACGCTCTGAGTTTCAATTTCTCATTTTTCTACGACGGATTAAGCTGCAAGGTGAGGGTATTTAGGGTTGATTTTTTGTGAAATTAAATTAGGGTTTTTTGATTTCATACGATTTTATTGTTAATCCTTTCGTCCACGGTCCACCCCCGGACCACCCCCCTCCTCCTCTCCTCTGAGGCTCTGACTCTCAGTCCCAACCCCTCAATATCTCTTTGGTCGCGCTCTGAACTTCAATCTCTCATTTTTCTACAACGGATTAAGCTGCAAGTTGAGAGTATTTCGGAAATTATGAAATTTAGGGTTGATTTTTTGTGAAATTAAATTAGGGTTTTGTGAAATTAGGGTTCTACAATGGCATCATCGGGATCAAATTGCAAGGTTAGGGTTGAATTTTGTGAAATTAAATTAGGGTTTTTTGATTTCATACAATTTAATATGTAATTCTGTATTTTTCTATTGACAGATGTTGAACGAGGATGACAGTCAGTAGCTTTCAAGCACAAATCCAGTTATTCCAAGTCCAATGCTAATTTCTGCCTCGCAGGAAAGTTCTACGCCTATGTCTATCGAAGTTGCAAATGAGGGCAATGTATCTACGAGCAGTACAAAGCCTCCAATGCCGAGGAAAAGAATGGCAGCACGATCAGCTGTATGGGAGCATTACACAAACTTCACAGACCCGGACAAGTCAACCAAAGCCAAATGCAACTACTGTGGTAATGAATTCTTGTGTGATACACATCAAACACAACTTGCTATGCAACCTATTCAGAAAGAAGTAGCAAATGAGCCTGTGCTAACAAGCTGGAACTTTGATCAAGAAAAAATTAGAAAAGCACTGGCACACATGATTGTTGTAGATGAACTACCTTTTAGATTTGTGCAACATGAAGGCTTTCAATATTTTATGTCTCAAGCTTGTCCTAGATTTCGAATGCCTTCACGTTGGACTATGACTAGAGACTGTTTTCAACTCTACCATGATGAAAAGGTAAAGTTGAAACAGTATTTCAGAGAGTCCAAATAGAGAGTTTGTTTGACCACTGATACTTGGACCTCAATTCAAAACATAAACTATATGTGTATCACAGCACATTATATTGATATTGATTGGAACTTGAAAAAAAAGCTTTTGAATTTTTGCAAGATTACAAGTCATAAGGGTGAAGTTATAGGAAAACTAATTGAAAAATGCCTCTCTAAATGGGGAATTGATAGTGTTTTGACTGTTACTGTTGATAATGCCTCTTCAAATGATACTGCTATTTCCTATTTGAAGAAAAAATTTTTGAATTGGGGCACTTGTTTGGCACAAGGAAAATATATTCATATGCGTTGCATAGCACATATCATTAATCTTGTGGTGAAAGATGAGTTGAAAGAGATGGCAGATTCCATTGTCGGGTTAGATCTGCTGTTAAATATGTGAGATATTCTCCAGCAAGATGGCAGAGGTTCAAAGAATGTGTGGAAATTGAAAAAATTGAAAGCAGGAAATGTCTTTGTTTAGATGTATCCACAAGGTGGAATTCCACCTATATGATGCTTGAAGCAGCTCAAACTTTTGAGAGGGCTTTTGAAAAATTTGAAGTGGAAGATAGCAATTTCCGTCATGAGCTTAATGATGAAGATGGAACTCCTCTGTCTTTTGACCGGCAGAATGTTAGGCGACTTATTACATTCTTAGAGCATTTCTATGAGTTGACTCTTAGAGTTTCTGGCTCTATGTATGTTACAAGTAATTTATTTTTTGATGAAATTTGTCAAGTTAACCTTCTTTTGAATCTGTGGAAGGTCAACGGTGATACAAAAATCCAAGAAATGGCTGCTGTGATGAAAGACAAATATGACAAGTATTGGGGTGAGCCAGAGAAAATTAATATGCTTCTCTTTGTTTCTGTTGTCTTTGATCCAAGACGCAAGTTAGAATATGTTGAGTTTGGAGTTGAAAAAATGTATGAAGGTGAAAGAGGTGTTATGATGAGGAGAAGGTTGCATGAAGTTGTATATGATTTGTTCAAAGAGTACAGAATGCGACTACAACCGGGAGGAATGCAATCTGGTGAAGGATCAAGTATGCGAAAGCAATCAGGTAAGTACATCTTAAGCAGTCTATTTGCTGAGCATAGAAAAAGTTTCATGGGTGATGAAATGAAGTCTCAGATAGACAAGTATTTATCAGAGGATCTTGAAAAAAAATGAGCCAAACTCTGATGTTCTGGGCTTCTGGAAAGTGAATAGTTGCAGATTTCCTATTTTGTCACATATGGCTCGTGATATGTTAGCTATACCTATCTCTACAGTGGCCTCTGAATCAGCTTCTAGTACAGGAGGGCGCGTACTTGATCGTTTTCGTAGCTCTTTGACTCCTACACTAGTACAAGCTCTCATTTGCACTCAAGATTGGATTAAAAATTCAAAAACAGAAATCAATGTTGAGGAAAGTTTGGAAGAACGTGAAAAGATTCAAGAGGGTAAGATTTGCATTGCTAATATTTTTATTATTGTATTGTATATTTCTTTATTATGATCAGATAATCATTGATTGATTTTTTATTTCAGAGTTGATAAAGATGAAATTGGATGTCGCAACCGTTGAATTTTGAAAAGTCATCTTAAGGTTTGAATATGTTTACTTATTTTTTATGCATTTCTGTTCATGTTCCTAACTTTCTATGGTCATCTCTTGCAGATTCATTCTTATATATCCTTATCATTCATGTGCATCGCAGCATCAGTGCATATGTGAAGTTATAATCTTACTGTCCTTAGTTCCTTACCCAGTTACCTACTTACCTGATATTTTTTTAATTGCTTTTACTGTGATGATATTTTACTATGTTTTTTAGGTTCAACAGTATGATCCAACTATCGAGGGACAGGTATGTATCCAACTATTATTTTGTAGGAGCAGCCGAGCAGGTTGATGCCTAAGGGGAGACATCTTCGTTTTTGATGATGCATCAAAGCCATCTGAACCTCTTGAATTTTTGCTTTTATTTGAGGTTTTTTTTGTCTTTGGTGTTTTGATGCGGAGGTGTTCCAATGGTCCCCTACTCTGGTTCGGTTCGGTTTGGTTTTAACCGAATGCACACCCCTACTTGTAGCAATGGCATGGTTGTTTCGATGGCCTGTGAAGGCAACCACTACCTACCATTCGATCATGGGGACAGCTAGAGAGGGATGCTGGGTATGACGGTATAAGGCGACTATGACAGTATGACCCTCTCGGAATTGTTTTATGGTTTTTTTAATGATATTTGTTGAATTTTTCATAAGCTGTTTGAGGCGATGAAGATGTTGAATCATTGGCTCATTGCCATATGCTATGCTCGCATATGGGCAAGTGATTGATTGGACGATTGTCTCATTCTTTGGCTTCACCCTAGTAATGTTATGCTGCTTGGAAGTTGGAAATTCTGGTTCTGGGCCTTCGGAGTTCTGGCTTCTGTTTTGTTACTTCTGTACACAGGACTACAAGAGATTTCTCAAGCTTTTCTTAATGGATCATTTGGCATGATATAATCCTTCAAAGTTAAAATGCTAACTGATTACTTAATTGATCATATTTATTTCGAACCACAAAATTACTGTTATTTATTCTAAACCACATAATTATAGTTGATCATATTTATTCTAAACCACATAACTGTTGAAGTGTTCTGCAGCAGTGCAGCTTGCCAGCTTCTGATACTATACAATATACATGCTCCTGCTGCTGTGCTGCTCCTGCTGCTCTGCTGCTCCTGCTGCTCTGCTGCTCCTGCAACTTGAAGTCTTGAACTGTCTTGTTACATGAATTTTAGCTGTTGAAGTATTTTGCAGCTTGCCCGCTTCTGCTAGACTGCTAGTCTGCAACTATACATTATCCTGCTATTGCTGCTCAGCCTTCTCCTAACCTCCTGCTGTGTTGCTCCTGCTACTGCTGCTCCTAGCCTCCTGCTGTGTTGCTCCAGCTGTGTTGCTCCCGCTGTGTTGTTGTTGTTGTTGCTTCTCCTAGCCTCCTGCTGCTCCAGCTGTGTTGCTCACTTGCTCCTGCTGTGTTGCTCCTAGGGGTGCTGCTCCTAGCCTCCTGCTGCTCCTGCTGCTGCTGCTCCTAGCCTCCTGCTGTGTTGCTCCTAGCCTCCTGCTGCTCCTGCTATGTTGCTCATTTGCTGCTGCTCCTGCTGTGTTGCTCACTTGCTGCTGCTCCTGCTGCTCCTGCTGTGTTGCTCACTTGCTCCTGCTGTGCTGCTCCTAGCCTCCTGCTGTGTTGCTCACTTGCTCCTGCTGTGTTGCTCCTGCTGCTGCCTGCTGCTGCTCCTAGCCTCCTGCTGTGTTGCTCCTGTTGTTGAAGTATTTTGCAGCTCAGCCTGCTCCTAGCCTCTTGCTGTGCTGCTGTTGCAACTTGAAGACTTAGATTCACTTGAAGTATAATGTATATCTTGTACTAAATTTTTTTTCCCCTTAATCCCTTATGCAAATGACCAGATTCAAACCCTGTCAATTTCGGTTTTGCAATTAGGTTATAACCGAACCGAACCGAAATATTTCGGTTCGGTTCGGTTCGGTTCTATTACTGTTCGGTTCGGTTCGGTTTTGGTCTTCGAAAATTTTGGAAAATTCGGTTCGGCCAGTTTGGTTCGGTTCGGATCGGTTTTAACCGAATGCACTCCCCTAGCAGTAGCAGCAGCTTCAGTACTAGTAGAAGTAGTAGCAGCAGTAGTAGTGGTATTAGCTGCAGTAGTATTAGTGGTAGTAGTCGTAGTAGTAGTTGTAGTGGTAGAACTAGTAGTAGTAGTAGTGGCATTTGTTGTTGCAGTCGCAATAGTAACAGAACAAATAGTAGTAGTTGTAGTAGTAGTAGTAGTAACTATAGCAGTTATAGCATCTGTTGTAGTAGTAGTAGCAACAATAGCAGTAGTAGGAGGAAGAAGTAGTAGCAGTACTAGTTATAATAGCTGTAGCAGCAACAACAGCAGAGCAGCAGCAGCAGCAGCAGTAGTAGTAATAGTAGTAGTAATAATAGTATTAGTAGTTGTAGTAGTAGTGGTAGCAGCAGCAGTAGCAGTAGTAGTAGAAGCAACAACAGCAATAGTAGTAGTAGTAGTAGCAGCAGTAGTTGTAGTAGCAGTAGTAGTAATAGTAGCAATAGTAGTAGCAGGAGTAGTAGTAGTAGTAGTAGTAGTAGTAGTAGTAGTAGTAGTAGTAGTTGTAGTAGTAGCGACGGCAGCAGCATGAATAGCAGAACTAGTAGAAGAAGTAGCAGCAGTACCATTAGTAGTGGCCGCAGCTGTTGTAGTAGTTGTAGTTGCACCAGCAACTGAAGTAGCAGCATTAGTGGCAGTCTTAGTATTACTAGAAGTAGTAGTAGTAGCAGTAGTAGAAGTCGTAGCAGTAGTAGTGGTAGCAGTAGTTGTAGAAGTAGTAGGACAAGTAGTAGTAGTAGTAGTAGTATTAGTAGAAGCAGTAGTAGGGGTAGTAGTAGAAGTAGTAATAGTAGTTGTAGTAGCAATAACAGCAATTCAACAACAGTAGTAGTAGTAGTTGAGTAGTAGTAGTACTAGAAGCAGTAGCAGTAGTACTTCTAGTTGTTGTAGTAGAAGTAGTAGTAGCAATAGTGGTAGTGGCAGTAGTCGTAGAAGTAGTATTAGTAGTAGCAGCAGCAGCAGCAGCAATAGTAGTAGTAGTAGTAGTAGTAGTAGCAGTAGCAGTAGCAGTAGTAGCAGTCATAGAAGCTCTAGTAGTAGTAGCAGTAGTAGTCTTAGTAGTTGTAGTAGCAGTAGTAACCATGCCGGTAGTTGTAGCTGTAGTTGTAGTAGTAGGATAAGTAGTAGTAGTAGTAGTATTAGTAGTAGTTGTAGCTGTAGTAGTAGTTGTTGAGTAGCAGGAGTAGAAGTAGTAGTAGTAAAAGTTGTAGTAGGAGCTGCAGTGGTAATAGAAGTAGTAGTAGGAATGGTACCAGTAGTTGTTGTTCGATCATCCATTGTAGTAGCAGTAGAAGTAGTAGCAGTGAAAGTAGTAGAAGTAGTAGATGTAGTAGTAATAGTACTAGCAGTAGTAGAAGCTGTTCTAGTAGTACCCAAAGTAGTAGTAGTAGGAGAAGCAGTTATAGTAGCAGTAGCAATACTAGTAGCATTAGTAGTAGTAGCTGCATTAGTAACAGTAGCAGCGGTAGTAGTAGTTGTTGTAGCAATAGCAGTAGTAGCAGTAGTAGCGATAGCAGTAGTAGTTATAGTAGTGGCGGAAGTAGTAGTAGTAGTAGTAGTAGCAGTAGTGGTAGTAGCATTAGTAGTAGCAATAGAATTAGGAGTAGTAGTAGTGGCAGTGGTAGTAGTAGTAGCAACAACAGCAATAGTAATTGTAGTAGTAGTTGTAGTGGCGGTAGTAGTTGCAGTAGTAGTCGCAGCAGTAGTTGTAGCCATTGTAGGAGTTGCAGTAGCAGCAGCAGCAGCAATAGTAGTAGCAGTAGTAGTAGTACTAGCTGAAGTCTTAGTAGCAGTAGTAGTAGTTGAATTAGTAGTAGTAGAAGTAGTGGCAGCAGCAGTAGTTGTCATAGTAGTAGTAGTAGGGGCGGTAGTAGTCGTAGTAGTAGTCACAGTAGTAGTTGCAGCCATTGTAGGAGTTGCAGCAACAGTAGTAGTAATAGTAGTAGTAGCAGTAGTTGTAATAGTCATAGTAGTAGCAGAATTAGTAGTAGTAGGAGAAGTAGTAGTAGTAGCAGCAGTAGTAGTAGTAGTTGTTGTTGTTGTAATAGAAGTAGTAGTAGTAGTAGTAGCAGCAGAAGTAGTATTAGCTATAGCAAGAGCAGCAGTAGTAGTATTAGTAGCAGCAACAACAATAGTACTCCCAATAGCAGTAGTTGTAGTTGCAAAAGTAGTAGTAGTAGTAAAAATAGACGTAGTAGTAGTAGTAGTAGTAGTAGTAGTAATAGTAGTAGTAGTAGTAGTAGTAGTAGTAGTAGTAGTAATAGTGGTAGTACTAATTCTAGTACTAGCAGTGCTAGTAGTAGTAGTAATAGTAGAAGTAGTAGATGTAGTAGTAGTAGTAGTAGTAGTAGAAATTATGGCTAAAGTAGTAGTAGTAGTAGTACTAGTAGTTGTTAAAGTCATAGCAGTCATCGCAGCAGTGGAAGTAGTAGTAGTAGTAGCAGCAGTAGTAGTAATGGCAACAGAAGTAGTTGCAGTAGAGGTAGAAGTAGTCATAGTAGCAGTTGTAGTAGGTGTATCAGTAGTAGCAATAGTGGTTGTAGCAGAAGTAGTAGTAGGTGTAGTAGTAGTAGTAGGCACAGGAGAAGTAGTGGTATAAGGTGTAGCAGAAGTAGTAGCAACAGTTGTAGTAGTTGAAGTAGTAGTAGTAGTAGCTGTAGTAGCAGAAATAACAATAGTTGTAGTAGTTGTAGCAACAACAGCAGTAGAAGTAGTAGTAGTAGCAGTGCTAGAATAAATAGTAGTCGTAGTAGTGGTAGTAGTAGTAGTCATAGTAGTAGTAGGAGGAGGAGGAGGAGGAGGAAGAGGAGTAGTAGTAGTATTAGCAATAGTAGTAGTAGTATAATTAGTCATAGTAGTAGCAGTAGTAGCAGAAGTAGTAAAAGATGTAATAGTAGCAATAGTAGCAGTAGTAGCAGTTGTAGCAGAAGTAGTAGTAGCAGGAGTAGCAGAAGTAGTAGTAGTAGCTGTAGCAATTGAAATTGTAGCGATCGGAGTTGCCGTAGTAGTAGTAGAAGCTGCAGTTGTAGTAGTAGAAGTAGTAATAGCAACTGTGGTAGCTGCTGTCTTAGTAGTAATAGTGGTAGTAGTAGCCGTAGTAGTAGTAGTAGCATTTGGAGCTGTCGAAGCAGTTGTAGTTCGAGTGGTAGTTGGAGAAGTAGGAGTAGTAGTAAGAGTAGCAGAAGCAGCTGTTGTAGTAGAAGTAGTTCTAGTAGAAGTAGTAGTAGGAGTATTTGTAGTAGCAGTAGTGGTTGCAGCAGTAGTAGTAGTTGGAGTAGTCATAGTAGTAGCAGGTGTAGTAGTTGTAATAATAGTAGCTGTAGCAGTAGGAGTAGCAATAACATTAATAGTACTAGTTGGAGCAGTATTACTGGTAGCAGTAGTACTAGCAGTCATAGTAGTAGTAGTTGCAGCAGTAAGAGTAGTAGTAGGAGTACTTGCAGTAGTAAAAGGAGCAGTAGCCATAGTAGTAGGATTAGAAGTGGCAGTTGCCGTAGCAAAAGTAGTAGTAGTGGCAGTAATAGTAGCAGTATCACCCGTAATAATAATAATAGTAGAGTAGTAGTAGCAGGAGTAGCAGTACTAATAGTAGCAGTAGGAGCAGAACAAATAGTAGCACCGAAAATAGTAGTAGGAGAAGTCGTAGTAGTATTTGTAGTTGTAGCTGTACTTGTAGGAGGAGGAGCGGTAGTAGTAGTATTAGTAGCAATAGCGGTAGTAGTAGTAGCCCCAGCAGTTGTGGTAGTAGTAGTAGTCATAGTAGTAGCAGTTGTAGTAGTAGCGGTTGTCGCAGAAGTAGGAGAAGTAGCAACAGTAGCAGTAGATGCAGCAGCAGCAGTAGCAATAGTAGTAGTTGTTATAGTTGTAGTACTAGTAAAAATAGTAGTAGTAGAAATAATAGTAGTAGTGGTAGTAAGTAGTAGTAGTAGTAGTAGTAGTAGTAGTAGTAGTAGTAGTAGCAGGAGTAGTTGTAATAGTATCAGTAGTAGTAGTAAAAGTAGTGGTAGTTGTAGCGATAATAGCTATAGTAGTAGTAGTAGTGTCAGTAGTTGGGGGAGTAGTAGTAGTTGTCTTAGCAGTATTAGTAGTACTAGTAGTAGTAGCAAGAGTAGTAGTAGTTGTCGTAGTAGGAGTAGTAGTAGTAGTTGGAGCAGTAGTAATTGTTGTAGTAGCAGCAGCAGCAATAGTAGTAGTATTAGCAGTGGTAGTAGTAGTTGTTGTAGCAATAGTAACAGTAGCAATAGTAGTTGCAGTAGTAGTAGTAGGTGTTGTACTAGTAGTGGTAATAGTTGTAGTAGCATTAGCAATAGTAGTAGCAGGAGTTGTACTAGTAGGAGAAGTACTTGTTGTTGTAGCAGTAGTAGTAATCTATTAGTAGATATAGTTGTAGTACTAGTAGTAGTGGTAGTAGTAGCAGCCGTAGCAGTAGTAGCAGCAGTAATAGCGGTACTAGTAGTAGCAGTAGTAGTAGTAGCAACAACAACAATAGTCTTGGTAGTAATAGTATTAGTAGTAGTTGGAGAAGTAGTAGTAATGGTAGTAGTAGCGGTAGTGGTAGTAGCAGCAATAGTTGTTGTAGTAGTACTTGGAGCAATACTAGTAGTAAGAGTACTGGTAGTAGTAGTAGGAGTAGAAGCAATAGCAGCAGAAGTAGTTGCAGTAGTCGTAGTTGTAGTTGTCGCATTAGTAACAGTACTAGCAGTAGTAGTAGGAGTAGTAGCAATAGTAGTAGTATAAGTAGTAGCAGCAGCAGTAGTAACAGTAGTAGTAGGAGTAGTAGGAGTAATAGTAGTAGTAGTTGATGTTGTTGTAGTAATAGCCACAGTAGCAATAGTAGTAGCAGTAGCAGTAATAGTTGTTATTTTTGTACTAGCAATTGTAGTAGTAGTAGTAGCAGCAGCAGTCATATTTGTAATAGTCGTAGCTGAAGTAGTAGTTGTAGTAGCAGTAGTTGTCATAAAAGTAATGGTAGTAGAAGTTGTAGTAGTAGTGGCATTTGTAGTAGTAGTGGTAGTAGTAGTTGTAGTTGTAGTGGTAGTATTAGTAGCAGTAGTAGAAGTAGTAGCTGTATCAATAGTAGCATCAGCAGTAGTCATAGTAATAATTGTAGTAGTAACAGTAGCATTAGTAGGAGTAGTAGAAGTAGTAGCAGAAGTAGTAGTACTAGCAGTAGCAGTAGTAGTAATAGCAGTAGTAAAAACATTATTATTAGTAGCAGTAGTAGTAGTCGGGGAAGTAATAGTAGTTGTAGTAGTGGCAATAGTAGTAGTGGTAGAAGGAGTCATAGCAGTAGTGATTGTCGTAGCAGTAGTAGTAGTAGTGGTAGCAGTTGTAGTAGTAGTAGAACTAGTTGTAGGACTAGTAGAAGTGTAGCAGTAATTGTAGGAGTATATAAGAAAAAGTAGTAGTAGTAATAGTATAGTTGTTTATTATTGAAGCTCAGTAGCAGCAGGAGTAGTATCTGTAGTAGTTTTTTAATAGTCGTAGAAGAAGTTGGGAGTCGTAGGAGTTGTAGTCCATAGTAGTAGCGTGAGTAAAGTAATCGTTGTAGAAGTTGCGCAGTAGAAAGCATTAGTAGTAGAAATAGTTTTGTTGTATAGTAAGTAGTTATTAGTAGTAGTAGTAGCAGTAACATCAGCAGTAGTTGTAGCAATATTTGTAGGAGTAGTAGTAATTGTTGGAGTAGTAGAAGTAGTAGCTGATGTAGTAGTAGTAGAAGTAGAATTAGTAGTGGTGGTGGTGGTGGTGGTGGTAGTAGTAGTAGTAGTAGTCATAGTAATAGTAATAGTAGCTATTGTAGTAGTAACAGTAGTAGCAGAAGTTGTAGTAATAGGGGAAGTAATAGTTGTTGTAGTAGTACCGGTAGTAGTGGTGGTGGTAGGAGTCATATCAATAGTAATTGCAGTAGTAGTTGCAGTAGTAGTGGTAGTAGTTGTAGTAGTTGTAGTCATAGTAGTAGTAGTAGTAGCGGCAACAGCTGTTGTAGTAGTAGCGGTAATCATACCAGGAGTAGTAGCAGTTGTGGCAGTAGTAGGAGAAGTAGTAGTAGTAGTTATTGTAGTACTAGTAGTAGTAGCAACAACAGCAGCAGTAGTAGTAAAAGTAGTAGTAGCAGTAGTAGTTGGAGCGGAAATAGTAGTATTATTAGAGATAGTTGTTGTTGAATCAGCAATAGTAGTTGTCACAGAATTAGTAGCAGTGAAAGTAACGAAAGTAGTAGTAGTAGTAGTAGTAGCAGCATAAGTAGCAGTAGTAGTAGCAGTAGGAGTAGCATTAGGAATAGTAGTAGCAGAAGTAGAGTAGTACTAGCACTAGTAGCAGCAGCAGCAACAACCGTAGTAGCAGCAGTAGTAGAATTAGAAGAAGTAGTAGAAGTATTAGTAGCCACAGTAGTAGTTGTCGAAGTAGTAGTAGCAGTAGTAGTAGGAGTATTTATAGTAGCAGGAGCTATAGCAGTTGTAGCAGCAGTAGCAGTATTATCTACAATAGCAGTAGTAGTAGTAGCAGTAGCTGTAGTGGTAGTCATAGTAGATGTAGTAGTAGTAGCAGTAGCAGTTGCAGTAGTGGTAGTACTAGAAGCAGTAGTAGTAACTGTGGTGGTAGTCATAGTATATGTAGTAGCAGTAGCAATAGTAGTAGTAGGAGTAGCAGTAGTAGTTGCAGTAGTGGTAGTACTAGAAGCAGTAATAGTAATAGAACGACAACAACAATAACAACTAGTACTACAACAACTGCTACTCTTACTAGTACTACTACTAGTAGTACTACAACTGATACTACCACTGTTACGAAAACTACTGCTACAACTACCACTACAACTTCGACTACTACTACTACGGTTACTACTAGTTCTACTAGTTCTACCCCAACTCCAACTCCCACTCCTACTCTACTAGTGCTACTACTACTACTACTACTACTACAGCTACTACTACTTTTACAACTATTGCTGCGGTTACTACTACTTCTACTACTCTCACTATGACTACTGCTACTACTTTTGCTACAACAACTACAAGTGTCGCTGCTACAAATGCTACTGCCACAAGTACTACATCACCTAATACTAATACTACAACAACTACTACTACTACAGCTGCTACAACTGCTACAACTATTATTATGACTACTACTACTTCTACTACTGCTACTAGTACTATTACTACAATAACAACCACTATTACAACAACAATTACTACTACTAGTACTACTACTACTGCTACTACTAATACTTCTCCTCCTCCTCCTACTACTACTACCACCACCACTACTACTACTACTTCTACTACTGGTACTACTACTATTGTTGCTACTACTACTACTACTACAACAACAACAATAACTACTACTATAATAACAACCACTGCTACAACAACAACTACTACTACTGGTACTACTACTATTGCTACAACTAATACTCCTCCTCCTCCTCCTACTACTACAGGTACTACTACTACTACTACTACTACTACTACTACTACCTCTACTACTGGTACTACTACTATTGCTACAACTACTACTGCTACTACTCCTACAACTATTACTACTACTACTACTACTACTATTGCTACAACTACAACTACTACTGCTACTACTAGTACTACTACTACTTCTACTGCTACTATTGCTACTATAACTATTTTTACAATTACTATTATTGCTACTACCACTTCAACTTCAACTACACCTACTCGTACTATACCACTACTATTACAACTACTACTACTCCTACTGCTTCTAATACTACTACTTCTACTAATACTACTACTTTTACTACTACTATCACCACAAATACTAGTACCATTGCTACAACAACTACAGCGACTACTACTACTACTAGAACTTCTGCTGTTACTACTACTACTACAACTACTAGTACTACTAGTACTACTACTACTATTGCCCCTGCTATTGCTACTCCTATAGCTACCACTGCTACTACAACAAGTACACCTACTGCTACTGCTACTTCATGCGCTACTGCTACTATTACTACTACTGCTGCTACTACGACATCAACTACCTATACTACTACCCCTACCACTACTACCACTACTACATTTACTACCTATACTACTACTCCTACCACTACTACCACTACTACTATAATAATAACAACAACAATGACTACTACCACTGCTACTACTACTAAAGCTACTGCTACTACTCGCACTCCATCTACGTTTGCTACTACTGCTACTACTGCTAATATTTCTACTGGTACAACAACAACTACTACTACTGCTGTTACTGCTATTACTGCTAATACTACTACAACTATTGCTACTATTTCTACTACTACTACTTCTATAACAAGTCCTAGTACTACTTCTACGGTTGCTGCTGCTACTACTACTACAACTACTACAGGTACTACTAGGATTGCTGCTATTGCAACTTCTGCTACTCCTGCTACTACTGTTGCTGCCGTTATTAGTACTTCTACTACTGCTATTGTAACTACTGCTACTGTTACTACTATTACCACTTCTACTTCTACTACTACTACTGCAAGCACTGCTACTCATACTAGTACTACTATAACTACTACAACAACTATTAGTCCTCCACTAACAACTCCTACTACTCCTACTACTACTACTAATAATAATGATGCTGCTGCTGGTACTCCTACTCCTACTGCTACTACTATAATTCGTACTAGTAGTACAACAACTACTATTGCAACTACCACCACTACTACTACAACAACAACACCTACTACTACTGCTACTACCACAATAACTACTACTAGAACCACTACTACTACTCTTCCTATTACTACCATGATTACTATTGCTACTGCAACCAATATTACTTCTGCTACTACTACAACTAATGCTGCTGATGCTGCTACTCCAACAACTACTACTATGACTACTACTGCTGCAACTACTACTCTACTAGTACTACCATTACCATAAGTACTAATAAAACTGCTATTGCTACTACTACCACTACCACTACTACTGCTACTACTTCTACTGCTAATTTGACTATTACTACAACAATTACAACTACTACTACCACTACAATTGCTATTTCTGCTACTACTACTGCCACTACTACCATAAGGCCTACTACTTCTACTACAATTACGACAACTACTTTTACTACTACTACTACCACTTCTACAACCACTTCTACAGCTACCACGACAACACCTACTACTAGTACTGCTACCACTAGTCCTACAAATACTACCAGTACGACTGCTGGAACAATAATAACTACTACTCTTGCTCCCGCTACTACTACTACCAATACAACAACTACTACTACTCCTCCTCCTCCTCCTCCTCCTACTACTACTACTACTACTAAAATTACTATTACCAACTACTACTACTGCTATTACTACTACTACAACTCCTACTACTACTACAACTACCATTACTACTATTACAACTGCTACTACTACTGCTGCTGCTACTACTATTACTACTACTACTAAACCCAATACTTCTACTATTACCACAACAATAACAACTACTACAGCTACTACACCTACTACTCCTACTACTACAACTACTATTACTACTACTAATACAACTACTACACCAACTAGTACTACTACTACTTCTGCTAATACAACTACTACTACTCCTACAGCTTCTAATATTACTACTTCTACTGCTACTACTTCTTCTACTACTGCTATTACCAACACCATTACTACTACTGCAGCCAAAGCTACTACAACTTCTACTACCACTACTACTACTATATTTTTGACTACTACTACTACTATTGCTACTATACCTATTGCTCCTATAGCTACTACTGCTGCTGCTACTGCTACTATTACTACTACTCCTAATACTACTACTATTACTATAACTAGTCCTACTACTACTACTACTACTACTACTACTACTACTACTACTACCACCACTACTACAATTATTAGTACCACTACAACTACTACTACTCCTACTGCTGTTGCTACTACTACTACTACCACTACTACTAACACTACTACTACAACTAATACTACAACTAATACTTCTACTACTACTCCTAATAGCACTACTGCAACTACTACTACTACTATTACTGTAGCTACTATGACTACAACTCCAAGTACTAGTACTATTACTTCTACTACTACTACTAAGACTATTAGTACTAGTACTATTGCTTCTACGACTTACTACCACTACTTTGACTGCTAAATACTACAACTGCTACTACTACTACTACTACTAGTACTTGTACTACTAATACTACTACTACTTACCCTAAAACTACCACACCAACTACTACTACTACTACTATGATTGCTACTACTACTACTACTCCAACTACTTTTACTACTACTGCTGCTGCTTCTGCTACCACGCCAACTAATCCGACTACCACTACTACTACTACTACTTCCACTACGACTACTACTACTACTACTATTCCTACTCCTAATATTACTTGTAATATTTCTACTATATTGACAGCTACTACTACTACTACTACTACTATTACAACTCCTACTACTTTTATTGCTACTATAATTACTTCAACTACTTCTATTACCACTACTACAACTACAACTACTACTGCTACAACTACTACAATTTCTACTACTACTGCTACTACTACTCGTACTACAACAACAAGCACTACTACTACTACAGTGCCTCCTACACCTACTATAGCTACTACTAATGTTTCTACTACTACTACTTCTATAGTGGCTGCGGTTAGCGCTACTACTACTACTCCAACAACAACTACTACTGTTGTTGCTGCTGCTGCTATTGGTACTACTACTACCACTTCAACTTCTTGTACGACTACTACTACTGCTACTCCTATTTTTACTAATAGTATTACTATGACTACTGCTACTACTACTACTACTACTACTATTACTACTACTACTACTACTACTACTACTACTACTACTACTACTACTAATAATAATAATAATAATAATAATAATAATAATAATAATAATGCAGCTGCTGCTAGTAGTCGTACAACTACTGCTATTGCTATAATTAGTACTATTACTACTTCTACAAATACTACTCTTACTACTTCTACTATTTCTACTACTACTACTATTCCAACTCCTTCTAACATTACCGCTACTACTTCTACTATTACTACTAATTCTGCAACAACTGCTGCCGCTGCTACTGCTATTACTACTGCCGATACTACTACTACTTATGCTACTGCTGTTGTAGCGCTACTACTACTACTGCTACTACTACTATTACTACTACTACTACTACTACTACTACTACTACTACTACTACTACTACTACTACTACTACTGTTGCTACTACCACTGCTATTATTGCTTCTAGTATTACAACAACTACTATTACTACTACTACTACTGCAACTACCACTACTAATACTGCTACTGCTACTTCTTCTACTGTTACGACTAATACTACCATAATTGCTACAACTCTTCCTACCACTACAACTGCTACTGTAGCTACTACTGCTATTACCATTGCTACTGTTATTACTTCTGCTACTTCTGCTGCTCTTAATACTGCTACTACGTCCACTACTACTGCTACAACTACTACTATAACTTCTACTGCTGCGGCTACTAATACTACGACCACTACTTCTACTACTATTGCTGCTGCTGTTGTCGGTGCTGCTACTACAACAACTACTACTGCTACTACTTCTGCCACTGCTTCTACTACTACTTCCCCTACTTCTACTATTGCTACTTTTGCTGTTACTATTGCTGCTGCTACTATTGCCGCTACTACTACTACGACTACTACTACCGCAACTACGGGCACTACTACAGTTTTTGCTACTGCTTCTACTACTGCTGCTATGGCGGCTACTAATAGTTCTACTGCTAGTACTTGTCCGACTAGTATTACTACTACCACTGGTACTACTACTACTACTACTACTACTACTACTACGACTACTACTGCTACTCCTATTTCTACTACTATTATTACTACCACTGCAGCTACTACTACTACTACTACTACTACTACTACTACTACAACGAATGTAGCTACTGCTGATAGTTGTACAACTATTGCTACTACTATAATTGGTACTATTACTTCTTCTACAAATACTGCTAATACTACTTCTACTACTACTACTATTCCAACGCCTTCTAATATTACCGCTACTACTTCTACTATTACTACTACTACTTCTGCAACAACTGTTGCTGCTGTTACTGCTACTACTACTACAGATACTACTACTACTTATGCTACTGCAGTTGTAGCGCTACTGCTACTACTACTACTACTACTACTTCTACTACTGCTACTACTACTACAACAATAATTACTACTACTGCTGCTACTACCACTGCTATTATTGTTACTACTGCTACAACAACTACTATTACTACCACTACTAAAACTGCTACTGCTACTTCTTCTACTGTTGCAACTAATACTACAACAACTGCTACTACTGCTACTGCTACTACTCCTCCTACTACTACAACTGCTACTACAGCTACTACTGCTATTACCATTGCTACTACTGTTACTTTTGCTACTTCTACTGCTCTAAATGCTACTACTATGTCCACTACTACTGCTACAACTACTCCTATAACTTCTACCACTACGGCTACTGATACTACTACCACTAATTCTACTACTATTATTGTTACTGTTGTTGGTGCGGCTACTACAACAACTACTATCGCTACTACTTCTACCACTGCTTCTACTACTACTTTCACTACTTCTACTATTGCTACTTTTGCTGCTACTACTGCTGCTACTACTATTGCTGCTGCTACTACTGCTACTACTACTACCGTAACTATGGGCACTACTGCAACTTCTACTACTGCTATGTCGGCTACTAATACTTCTACTGCTAGAACTTGTCCGACTAGTATTACTACTACCACTGGTACTACTACTACTACTACTACTACAGCTGCTGCTGCTGCTACTGCTGCTGCTACTCCTATTTCTACTACTAGTATTACTACCACTACTGCTACTACTACTACTACTACTACTACTACTACTACTACTACTATTACTACTACTACTACTACTATTACTACTACTAATGCAGCTGCTGCTGGTAGTCGTACAACTACTGCTACTACTATAATTAGTACCATTACTACTTCTACTACTTCTACTACTACTACTATTCCAACTCCTTCTAATATTACCGCTACTATTTCTACTATTACTACTACTTCTTCTGCAATAACTGTTGCTGCTGCTATAGTACTACTATTGCCGATACTACTACTACTTATGTGGTTGTTGTTGTAGCTCTACTGTTACTACTATTGCTACTACTACTTCTGCTACTACTATTATTACTACAACAACAATTACTACAACTATTGCTACTACCACTGCTATTATTGCTACTACTACAACAACAACTACTATTACTACTACTACTACTACTGCTGCTACTTCTTCTACTGTTACGACTAATATTACGACAACTGCTACTACTGCTACCGCTACTACTCCTCCTATTACTAAAACTACTACTGCAGCTACTACGTCTATTACCATTGCCACTACTTTTACTTCTGCTACTTCTACTGCTCTTAATGTTGCTACCACGTCCACTACTACTAATACCACTACTACTCTAACTTCTACTACTTCGGCTACTAATATTACTACCAGTACTTCTACTACTGTTGCTACTACAACAACTAGTACTGCTACTACTTCTGCCACAGCTTCTATTACTACTTCTACTATTGCTACTTTTGCTGCTACTACTGCTACTACTGCTATTGTTGCTACTACTACTGCTACTACTACTACCGCAACTACGGGCACTGCTACAACTTCTACTACTGCTTCTACTACTACTGCTATGGCGGCTACTAATACTTCTACTGCCAGTACTTGTCCGACTACTGTTACTACTACTACTACTATTACTACTACTACTACTACTACTCCAACTCCTTATACTACTACGAGTACGACTACTATTATAATTACTACTACTACTACTACTACTACTACTACTACTATTATTACTAATACGACTACTAATAATAATGCTACTATTACTACAACTGCACCTAATGCTGCTACTACCACAACTTCAACTACAACTATTATTACGACTGCATCTGCTGCTGTTGCTGGTATTGGTACTAGTACAACAACTACTACTACTTCACCTACTACTACTACTATGCCTAGTACTACTTCTGCCACTACTACTGCTACTACTTCTATAACAACTACTACTAGAACTATGTGTACTACTTTTGCAACTACTACTGCTGCTACTACTACGGCTACTACTACTACTACTACAACTACTACTACCACTGCTACTACTACTACTACGACTATAGCAGTTGCGACAATTACTTCTACTACCACCATCACCACTACTACTACTTCTGTTGCCATTGTTGCTACAACTACGACCACTACTGCAATAACAACAACTACTACTGCTGCTATCACAACTCCTACTATAGCTATTGCTACAACTACTGCTACTACTGCTTCTATTACAACTCCTACTATAGCTATTGCTACAACTACTAATACTGCTATTGCTACTACTGCTGCTATTACAACTCCTACTATAGCTATTGCTACAACTACTGCTACTACTATTACTACTACTACTATAGCATCTACTACTTCGTCTGCTTCTACTAGAACTACTATTAGTCCAACTACTACTACTAATGCGACTACAACTACTGCTTTTACCACTAATACTACTAATGCAACTACAACTATTGCTTCTACCACTACTACTACTAGTACTTCTACTAATACTAATACTATTGCTATAACTAGTACTTCTACAGCTACTACTGCTTCTTCTGCTACTACGGCTTCAAATGCTACCACTACTACTACGACTGCTACCACCACTATTACTATTTCTACTACTACTATTAGTACTACGAGTACTACTACTGCTACTATTGCTACTGCTAATACTATGGCTTCTACTGCAGCTACTACTGCTACTACTTTTGCTGCTATTGCTACTATTGCAACTACAACTGCCACTGCTGTTTCTACTATTGGTACTACTATTACTTCTACTACTACTACTATTGCTACTACTACTGCTGCAACAACAACTACTGCTACTATAGGCACTAGTAATGCTCCTACTATTGCTAGTATTACTACTACTATTGCGGCTACTAATACTACTACTACTACATGTCCGACTACGACTACTACTATTGGTACCACTGGCTCTACTACGACTACAACTACTACTAATACTACTGCTACTGCTACAACTACTAGTAATACTTCTGCTACTACTACTGCTAATACTAACACTACTCCAACTACCACTACTCCTGCTACAACTGCTCCAACATCTGCTACTATTGCTACAACAACAACAACTACTACTACTACTACTCCTACAACTACTACTAATACTACTACTACTAGTACTAATAATAATACGACTATTACTACTACAATAGCTACTGTTGCTTCCAGCATAACTACAACAACTACTATGCTGTTGCTACTACTGCTACTACTGCTGCTGTTGTTGTTGTTGCTGCTACTACTACTACAACATCTACTACTTTTTCACCTACTACTACTACTGCTGCTAGTACTACTTCTGGCACTACTACTGCTACTGCTTCTACTACTACCACTACTAGAACTATGGGTACTACTTCTGTTACAACTACTACTGCTACTACTACTGCGACTACTTCTACTACTCCTATTACTACTACTAGTACTGCTACTCCTACTACATCTACCACTACTACTGTAATAACTACTACAACAACAACAACTACAACTGTTACTACTCCTACTACCACTACTGCTGCTACTGCTACTTCACTACTACTACTAAAACTTTTAGTACTACTGCTATAACTACTACAATTGCTTCTACTGCTACTAACAATGCTACTGCTGCAACTACTGCTACTACTGCTATTGATGCTACTACTCCTAGTTCTACTACTACTACTAACACTAATACTACTACTACTACTACAATTACTACTACTGCTACATCTAATGCTATTGTTGCTATTGCTAAGACTTCTACTACTACAAATGTAACAACAACTGCTGCAGCTGCTGCTTGTGCTGCGGCTACTACTACTGCTACTCCTACTACTACTATTGCAACTACAACTTCTACCACTACTATAGCTGCTACGACTACTACTGCTGCTATTGCTAGCAGCACACCTACTACTATGACTGCTACTTCTAATGGTACTACTACTCCTACTACTGCTGCAACAACTACTACTGCTATTACTCCTACTACCACTACTACTACTTCTGCTACTATTACTACTCATATTTCGATTACCATTGCTACTACTGCTGCTACTACTACAACTACTATTTCTACTACTACCTCTACTACTTCTTCCACTACTTCTACTAAAACTACTACTACTATAGCATCTTCTGTTGTAGCGATTACTACTTCTACTACTACTTCTGTTGCGCTGCTACTACTACTAATACTACACCTACTACAATAATAACTACTGCTACTATTACTGCTACTACTTCTGCTACTGCTACTACTATGACTATGATTAGTACTACTGCGACTACGGCTAGTACTACTCTTGCTGCCACAACTTCTGCTATTGCAATTACTACTACTACTACTGCTGCTGCTGCTACTACTACTATTGCTACTACTATGACTACACTGACCACTACAGCAACTATTGCAACTACTGCGACTATGACTACTGCTACAACAGTGACTACCACTAGTACAACTACTACTGCTACTGCTGCTGCTGCTACTACTACTGCTACTACTATTACTACTGCTACTATGACTACTACTACGACTACTGCAACTACTACTTCTCCTATTGCTACCACTATAGCTACTACTACTGCTACTATGACTACTACTACAACCGCTATTACTTCTACTACTTCTGCTACTACTTTGACTACTACTACTGCTATTACTACAGCTACTACTTCTACTACCACTTCTAATGGTACAACAACTACTACAACTACTACTACTATTACTACTACTACTACTACATGTACTACAACTGGTATAACTGCTACTACTACTACTCCTCCTATAGGTAATGCTACTACTTCTACTACTACTACAGCTTGTTCTACTACTACTAACACTCCTACTACTTCTACTACTGCTCTAACTGTTTCTGCTGCTACTAATACTACTACTAACACAACTACTACTACTACGACGACTACTATTGCTAGTAGTACTACTACATTTGCTACTGCTGCTGCTACTACTACTACTATTGCTACTATTAACACCACCACTACTACTACTACTAGTACAATCACTGTTGTTGCTATTGCTGCTGTTACTACTTCAACTACCTCAATAGCTGCTAATACTACTCCTACTACTGTTGTTGCTGCTACTACGATAATAACAACAACAACTGCTACTACTAATGGCACTACTACTCCTACTATGTCTAGTACTGCTAGTACTGTTGTTACTCCAACTACTACTACTACTGCTATTGCTGCTGCTAATACTACTACTACTACTACTAACACTGCTACTACTATTAGTACTACAATAGCTACTACTGCTGCTACTATTACTACTACTAGTGCTACTATTCATACTACTATTAATGCTACTACTACTACAAATGCTACTACTGCAACTACTACTACAACAACTATTAGAGCTGCAGCTACAACTGTGACTACTACTTCTCCAACTACTACAGCTACTACTACTACTCCAACTAATGCTTCTAGAACTTCAGCAACATCAACTAATATTTCTATAATGAATGGTACAATTACCCCAACTGCTACTACTGCTACTACTGCAACATCTGCTATTACTATTACTATTACTACTATTGGTACTACTGCTACTACTACTACTAGAACTGTTACTTCTGCTACTACTGCTATTACTACTACTACTACTATTATTGCTGCTACTTTTGCTATTGCTGCTGCAACTACTATTGGAAATACTACTACTACTACTTCACCTACTACTATGACCTGGACAACAACTACCGCTACTACTGGTACTTTTGCTACTACTAGTACTACTGCTACTTAAACTGCTACTACTGCTAAAACTGCTACTACCGCCACTAATGCTATTACTAATATTACTGCAACTACTTCTTCTACTACTACTACTGCAACTATCGCTACTACTACTACTGCTGCTGCTGCTGCTACTACTACTATTACTACCACTACTACTACTACTACCGCTACTCCTCCTCCTGTCCGCTCTTACTACTACTGCTACTAATACCAAGAAAACGTATTGTACTTCTATTGCTCCTAGTGCAACTTGCACTACTTTGACTACTACAACTACTTCTATTACTACTCCTTGTACAACTGCCACTACTACTATAATACTACTACTACTACGACAGCTACTATGGCTACTACTACTACTGGGACAGCTACTGCTCCTACTACTACTTCTACTACTATTACTACTACTACTACTACTAATTCTGCTACAACAACTGTTACTGCTACGACTGGTATTGCTACTACTACTGCTATTATGCCTACTACTACTACTAATGCTATGATTGCTACAACTACGACTGTAGCTACTACTACTACTACTACTACTACTACTACTACTACTGCTAAGACAACAAAAACAACGACAACTACTACTACTATTGCTACCACTGCTATAGTTGCTACAACTACTACTACAACTACTACTGTTACTACTGCTACTACAGCTAATACTGCTACTATTGCGACTGCTACTACTGCTGCTGCTGCTGCTGCTACTACTACTACTATTGTTACTTCTGCTATCACTACTAATATTGCTGCTACTGCTACTATTGCTACTGCTGCTATGACTACTTCTCATACTACTACTACTACTGTTACTACAACTGCTACTACAACTACTTTACTACAACAACAACTACAAGTGCGACAACTGCTACTGCTACTACTAGTACAACTAATACTAGTACTACTTCTGCCACTACTACCGTGACTATTACTACTGATACTACCACTGCTACAACCGCGACAACAGCTACTATTATGGCTACTACTCCCACTACTACTATTCCTGCAACTACTCCGACTACTACTAATACTGCTCTGACTGCTACTACTACTCCTATGCTACTGCTTCTACTTCCACTACTACTACTCCTACCGCTATTTCTATTGCTACAACCACTACTACTACCACTGGTACTTCTACTACACTGCTACTATTACTACTTCAACTAATACTTCTACTACCGCTACTCCTACTACTACTACTATTGCTCCTATTCTTACTTCTACTACTACTACTACTACTACTCCTCCTCCTACTATTACTTCTAAAGCTACTACTGCTACTACTACTTATACTACTACTACTACTACAACTGCAACTACTAATGCTTCTACTATTACTACTACTACAACTACTACAACTATTGCTACGACTACTACTGCTACTACTACTACAACCCTTCTACTGCTGCTACTTATGCTACAATTACTACTAATTTTGATACGACCACTACTACCACTACTACCCCAACTACTACTACTAATACTATTCTAACTTCCACTACTACTACTGCTACTACTGCTGCTGCTACTGTTGCTCCAACTACTACTACTACTACTACTACTACACTAATGCTACTACTACTTCAACAACTGCTACTAGTTCTGCTAATACTACTTCAACTACATCTACTACCACTACTACTATTACTGCTAAGGCTGCTGCTGCTGCTACTCTTGCTGTTTCTCCTATTAGTTCCACTATTCCTACTAATACTACTGCTACTGCTTCTATTGTTGCTGCTACACTCCAACTACTTCTACTACTAATGCTACTACTGCTACTCCTGCTTTTGCAACTTTTGCTACTACTACTACTAATGCTACTGGTTCAATAAATACTACTACTGCTGCTCAAACTTCTACTAGTACTCCTACTACAGTAACTATTGTTGCTGCCACAACTACTGTTTCTGTTACTCCTTCGAATACTTCCACTACTACTGCTACTACTACAACTACTACAACTACTATGAGTTTTACCAATGATACTCCAGCTACTACTGCTACTTCTGCTTCTTCTACTACTATTATTGCAACTGCTGCTACTGCTACTATTGCTACTGCTACTACTACTACAGCTCCTTCAACTACTACTGCTACTACTGTTGCTGCTACTACTGATATCGCATCTACTACCACTCCTACTACTACTACTACTACTACTATTAATACAGCTCCAACTACTACTATTGTTCTGCTGCTACTCCTATAGCTACTACTACTACTCCTACTTTTGCTGCTCCTACTACTAGAACTACCGCTACGACTACTACTATAGCTATTGCTGCTACTACTCCTACTACTTCTACTACTACTATAACTATAGCTAATTCAGCTACTACTGCTACTACTACAACTACGACCACAATTACTACTATTGTTAGTACTACTACTGCTTCTCCTACTGCAACTGCTACTAGTATTACAACAACTACTACTACTACTACTCCTACATATGCTACTATGACTACTATTGCTAATACTGCTACGTCTCCAACTACTACTATTTCTACAACTACTACTGCTATTGCTACTACTATTACTTCTCCTACTACTACTACTTCTGCTTAATACAAATACTACGACTACTACTTCTATGACTACTATGCTACTGCTACTACTACTACGCTACTACTACTACGCTACTATGCTACTACTACTACTGCACTACTGCTGCCTACTACTACTGCTACTACTACTGCTACTACTACTCCCACAACTACTACTACTTTTGCTACTACTACTTCTACTCCTTCTCCTTCAACTGCTACTACTGCTACTACTACTCCTCCTTCTCCTCCAATAGCTACTAATGCTACTTCTACTACTACTTTTGCAACTGCTACTACAACAACTAGTAATACTATTACTCCTACTACTACCACCACAACTACTACTTATACTATTAATGCTACTATGGCTGCTACTACAACAACAACTACTACTACAACTATAACAACTACAACTACTACTATTACTTTTCCAACTTCTACTACTACTCTATCTACTACTGCTGCTACTGCAACTGCTACTAATGCTGCTACAACGGCTACTACTGCAACTACTGCTACCACTACTACTACTGCTACTACTTTGACTACCGCAACTACTATTACTTCTACTAGTATTAGAACCACTACTACTTCTACTGCTACTGCTTCTCCGACTACTACTATTTATTGTGGTAGTACTTCTCTCACTACAACTTGCACTATTTCTTCTACTACTACTATTTCTAGTACTACTACTACAAGTACTACAACTGCTACTACAACTGCTACTATACAACTAGAACTACTACTTCTACAACTACTAATACGACTACTACTACTACTGGTACTACTACTGCACCAGCTACTGCCATTTCTCCTGCTACTACTACTTTTTCTGTTGCAAGGACTACTACTACTACTACTGTTGTTGCCATTACATTAACGACTGCTGCTACTACTACTATTGCTACTATGGCTACTACTGCTACCAATGATACGACTACTGCTATAGTGACTAGTACTACTACTATTACTACTACTACTACTACTACTACTACTATTACTGTTATAGCTGCAACAACAACAACTGCTACAACTGTTGTTTCTCTTACTGCAACAACCCCTGCTACTACTACTATTATTACTACCACTACTCCTACACCAACACCTACTCCTACCACAACTCCTCCTCCTCCTACTACTACTAGTACTACAACAACAACAACAAGATCTACTACTACTACTCTACTACTACTTGTGCTACTACTACAACTACTACCGTTGAGACCACTACTACTACTGCTATTGTTGTTGCTAATACTACTAACACTACTACTACTACTACTATTAATGTTGCTACTACTATTTCTGCTACTACTGATACTACTACTATAATTCTATTAAAACTACTATTACAACAACAACAACTACTACTCCTACTGCAATTACTACCACTACTACTACTACTACTGCACCGACTACTGCCCCTAAAACTACTCCTAGTCCTACCCCTACTCCTACTACTACTACTACTACTACTACAACTACAGCTACTACTACTACTAATACTACTACTACTACTAATACTTCTAGTACTACTACTACCACTACTACTACTACAACTGCTACTAGTACTACTACTACTATTAATACCACTACTACTGCTATAACTACCACTACCCCTACAACTACTACTGCTGCTAATGCCCCGACTATTACTACTATTACTGTCGTTATTGCTACTACTACTATTACTATTACTACCACTGTTGCTACTAGTGCTACTACTACTACTGCCACTACTGCTACTACTATTGCAATTGATACTATTTGTGCTGACACTACTACTATCATAACTGCTACTGCTAGTACTGCTACTGCTACTACTACTACCACTACTACTGCGACGGTTACTGCTAATACTACTACTACTACTTCTACTACTACTGCTCTTACTACTACAGCTAATACTTCTACTACTGCTACTACTTCTACTGCTATTACTACTGCTACTACTACTACAGCAGCAAATACTACTCATACTACTACTACAACAATAACAACAACTACTACTACTAGTACTACCACTACTACTGTTAATACTACAACTACTACTACAACTACTCCTGCTGCTACTCCTCCTCCTACTTCTTGTACTACTACTACTACTAGTAGGAGAACAACAACTACTGCTGCTACTGTTGCTGCTACTACTACTATACAGCCACTACTACTACGACAACTACCACTACTGCTATGACCACTGCTACTATTACAGTACTACTACTAGTATTATAGTACAACTACAACTACTGGAACTACGGCTAATGTTACTACTACTAATACTACTCATACTGCTACGACAAGTGCTACTGCTATGACTATTACTACAACTACTACAATCTCTCTTGCAAGTATTGCAACTACTCCTACTACGATTCCTTCTACTGTTCCTCCTACAACTATTGGTACTGCTATTACTACTACTCCTACTACTAGTACATCTACAACTTACTACTACTACTAGCATTACTACTGGTACTACTCCGCTACAACAAAAACTGCTATTACTACTACAGCTACTGCAACTACTACTGCTACTACTATTTCTACAACCTCTACTATTATAATTGCAACTACTACTCCTACTCCTCCCACTACAACAATTGCTACAACTACTACTATTACAACAACAACAACTTCTACTACTACTAATACTACTACGACTACTACTACTACTACTACTACAACAACTTCTATTACGACAAATATTACTAATACTACTACCACTTCAACAACTATTGCTACTACTGCTACTACTACAACTACTACTACTACTCCTACTACTATTGCTACTGATAGTACTACTACTACAACTACTACTACTACTACAAATACTGCTACCACCACTGATACTACTGCGACTATCACTGCTACTACTATTACTACTGCTCTTACTAATGCTAATACTCCCCCAACAACTACTTCAGCTATTATTACAACTGTTGTTGCTACTACTACTACTACCACTACTATTCCTATTAGTACTACTACTCCTACCACTACAACTTCTACAATTACTACTGCTACTACAACTATTACTACTACTACTACCATTATTACTACTACTACTACTTGCTACTACAACTACTGCCACTTCTGCAACTACTACTGCTCCTACTACTACCACCGCCACTACTACTACTACTACAACAATTACTACTGCTACTACTAATACTACTATGACAACTACTACTACTATTACTACTACTACTACTACTATGGCTACTGCTACTACTACTACAGCTATAATTATTGCTACTACTACCACAACTGCAATTGCTAATGCTACTGCTACTACTTCTACTAGTACTTCTACTACTGGTGCTACTATTACTGCTACTACTACTACTATTACAGCTACTACAGCGACTACTACTTCTACTCTTACTACTATTGCTTCGACTACTACCGCTACTACTGCTGCTACTTGCTACTATTGCTATTACTACTACTGCAACTATGAATACTACTACTACTTCTACTGCTACAACTACTACTGCTTTTCCTTCTACCACTACTACTACTGCTAACGCTACTACAACAACATCAACAACTATTACTACTACTACACTGACTACTCCAACTAGTACTACTGCCGCTGCTATTACCTCTACTACTATAACAACTACTAGAGATACTACTATTACTCACAATAACAACAACAACTACTACTACTAAACCGACTACTCCAACTACTACTACTGCTGCTGCTTACTACTACTCCTCCTCCTCCTCCTACTACTACTAACTATGACTACCACTACTAGCACTACTACTAATTACTACAATTACTGCTACTACTACTGATACTCCTAGTACTCCTCCTAGTACTATCATGGCTGCTACTACTACTGCTACTACTACAACAATTGACACTTTTGCTATTACTGCTACTAATACTGCTACTACTACTACTACTGCTACAACTACTATTACTACTATTCCTACTACAACAACATCCACTACTACTATTGCAACTGCTGCTGCTCTAGCTGCTACTACTACTACAACCACTACAACAACAACTACTACTGCTACTACTACTACTACTATAACTACAACAGCTGGTTCTACTACTACTACTACTACTGCTACTGCTCCTAATATTGCTACTACTACTTCACTATACTACTACTACTACTACTACTACTACTACTACTACTACTACAGCAACTACTACTACTACACCTACTACTATTTCTACTTCTACTAGTGCTATTACTGCTACAACTACCACTACTACAACTGTTATTACTACTGCTACAACTCCCCCTACTACTACTCATTTTACTACTTCTGCTACTACTAATACTACTGCCACTACTGCTACTACTATTACTACAACTAGTGCTACTACCATCACTGCTCCACCTACTAATAAAACTGTTGCTTCTACTACTATTACTATTACTACTACTACTATCACTACGATCGCTACTACATTCTACTACTACTACTACAACAACAACAATAACAACTACCACTACTACATCTACCATGACTATTCCAATCACTACTACTACTACTACTACTACATCTACTATCAATGCTACTACAGTCACTACTGCTACTCTGACTACCATTACTGCTCCTGCTACTACTACTATGATTACCACTTTTATTCCCACTCTCACTGCTACTCCTACTCCTAACCCTACTCTGACTACAACTACACCTATTACTACTACTACTACTACTATATCTACTACTGACACTACTACTACTACTACTACTACAACTGCTACTATTGCTTCTGCTGCAACTGCTACAACTACAACTGCTGCTACTACTATTACTACTACTACAATTACTATTACTGCTACTACCACTACTGCTATTGCTACTGCAACTCTTACTACAAGTACCCCAACTACTATTGCTAATACTACTACAACTACTAGTACTAGAACAAAAAGAACAACTGCTACAACTTCTACTACTAATTCTTCTACCAGTACTACTCGTACAACTGCTACTGCTACTACTGCTACTATTGCTACTATTGCTATTGCTATTTCTGCTACTACTGCTACTACAACTATTCCTACAACTACTCATCTTACAACTAATGCTAGTATGACTACTCCTACATTTAATACAACTGCCATTCATTCGACTACTATTGCAACTACTCCTGCTGCTACTCCTACTACTACTAATATTACTACTACTATAACTACTACTGCGGCTACTAATACTACCACTACTATTACTACTACCACTACTACTATTGATGCTACTACTACTACTGCTACTTCTACTGCTACTACCATGGCTGCAACCACCACAGCTGCTGCTGCTGCTACTACTACTATTTCTAATACTACAACTACTACTGCAGCTGCTGCTATTGCTACCACAACTACAACTACTATGTTACTAGTACTACTCCTACTACAACTACTGCTACTACTGCTACTACTACTACTACAACTTCTACTACTACTGCTGCTATTAATGCTTTGGCTACTACCACTGCTACTGCTGCTACCATTACTTGTACTACTACCATTACTTCTACAAGTATAACTCCTCCTACAACCACAATAGCAACTACTGTCGTAATAACTAATCCTATTACTAGTACTACTCCTATCACTACTCCTAGCACTACCACTAATACTACTGCTACTACTACTATTGCTACTGCTGCTACTACTAGCACTGCTGCTACTACAACAACTAATACTACTCCCCTTACTAGAACAACTGCTACTACTACTACTACCACTACTGCGGCTACTAATACTACTACTACTATGACTAGTACGACTACTACTTCTGCTGATGCTGATGCTGCTACTACTACTACTACGACTACTACTACTATCACAACTACCTTTGTTACTACTACTACTTCTACAACAACTTTCGTTATAGCTATTACTTCAACTACTATTACTACAAATACTACTATTGCCACTGTTGTTGCTATAGCTGCTATTGCCGATACTATGGCTACTACAACTGCTACTACTACTACTATTGCATTGTTACTATAACTTTCACTACTACTGCTGCTCCTAGTACTACAACTGTTACCACTAATGCTACTACTATTCTTTTGAAGCTACTACTGCTACTTACTACTACCCCTAGTACTATTGCTGCTGCTTGCTATTGCTACTCTACTAATACTACAAGTACTACCACCACCACTTCAACTACTACTACTACTTCTGCTACAACTACTACTTGTGCAACTACTACTACTTTTGCTACTACTGCTACAATTACTGCTACAACGGCTACTACTACTACTACTACTACTACTACCACAACTACTACTACCACAACTACTTATACAACTGCTACTTTTTCAAAGGCAGCTACTACTGCTTCTACTACTACTACTGCTATAATTACTACTATTGCTACAATTACTACTACTACTACTACTACTACTACTACTACTACTACTACTACTACTACTACTACTACTACTACTACTACTACTACTACTACTACTAC
>RXID01003066.1:0-25929 GCA_005019695.1 Trichopus zeylanicus subsp. travancoricus
TAATGTAAAAAATTGGAAAGAAGGAAATTATTTCAAAAACTTATCTAACCTCATAACCTAGAAAAATCAAATCGCATATTCGATTAAGAAATGCTGATTTTCATTTATATGGCTCCTAAAAAAATAAAATTTTATATTTTACCTTAAAGGGCTTAATTTTAGCATATAAACCTCTTGGAAAGAAGAAATTTGCCTAGAAAAATGTTTTTAGCATATATACCTCTTAAAAACTGAAATTGAGGACACAATTTTAAAATCTTAATTGTCGCATATATACCCCTTACGAGAATGAAATGCATATTTAAAACATAATTTTTATGATCTTTTTGTAGTTTCAGGGATTTTTTATACTTTCATGAAGTTTAAGGGATTTTTTTAGATTTCAATGATTTTATGGAGTTTTAGAGTTTCTTTAGTGATATTTTATACTTTTACAGAATTTCTATAATTTTTACAAATTTAATGAATTTTGTATTATTTGTTTCACTTTCAAGGGTTTCTTAAGTTTTGGAACTTTCAAGGAAGTTTTTTTTTTATATTTTCCTTTTATATTTTTACGGAATTTTATGGCTTTTTATACTTTCAAAAATTTTCTATGATTTTTCGTTGCCAATAAAAAATTTAATTTACCTGCATATATCTCTTAAAAAATTCGAAGTTGCTTGTTAAACTTACTTAAAAAATGAAAATACATATTTAACCTCGTAACGTAAAAAATTCAAAAGAAGGAATTTATTTCAAAAACTTATCTAACCTCATAACCTGAAAATATCAAATCGTAGATTCGATTAAGAAACTCTAATTTTCATTTATATTGCTCTTAAAAAAAATAAAATTTCATATTTAACCTTAAAGGGCTTAATTTTTGCATATAAACCTCTTTGAAAGAAGAAAATGTCCAAGAGAAAAGTGTTTAGCATATATAACTCTTACAAACTGAAATTGAAGACTCAATTTCAAGATCCTAATTATCGCATATATACCGCTTAAGAGAAAAAAATGCATATTTAAAAGAGAATTTTTATGATCCTTTTATTGTTTCAAGGATTTTTATACTTTCATGAAGTTTAAGAGAATTTTGAGATTTCAATGATTTTATTGAGTTTCAGATTTTCTTTTTGTGATATTTTATACTTTTACTGATTTTTTATAATTTTTACAAATTTCATGAATTTTGTATTATTTAATTTTACTTTCAAGGGTTTTCTTGAATTTTTGAACTTTGAAGGGAGGTTTTTTTTATTGTTTTATATATTTCTAGGGAATTTTATGATTTTCTATACTTTTAAAAATTTTTGTGATTTTTTGTCTCATTCAGAAATTTTAGTTTACTTGCGTATGTCTCTTAAAAAAATTCAAAGTTGCTTGGAAAACTTACTTGAAAAATGCAAATGCATATTTAACCTCGTAATGTGAAAAATTCGAAAGAAGCAAAGTATTTTAAAAACTTATTGAACCTTATGACCTAAAAAAATTAAATCACAGATTCGATTAAAAAATCTTTATTTTCATATATATGACACTTGAAAAAATAAAATTTCATATTTAACCTTAAAGGGCTTAATTATCGGATATAAATCTCTTTGAAAGAAGAAAATTACTTAGAAAAAAATTTTTAGTATATATACTTCTTTAAAACTGAAACTGAGGACCCAATTTTAAAATCTTAATTATCGCATATATACCCCTTAAGAGATTGCAATGCATAATTAAAACAAAATTTTTATGATCTTTTTGTAGTTTTAGGGATTTTTTATACTTTCCTTAAATTTTAGGGGTTTTTTGAGATTTCAATGATTTTATGGAGTTCGAGAGGTTTTATTGTAATATTTTTTTACTTTTACTGATTTTCTATATTTTTTGCAAATTCAATGAATTTTGTATTATTTTATTTTACTTTCAAGGGTTTTTTTTAAGTTTTTGAACTTTCAAGGGAGGTTTTTTTATATTATTTTTATATTTTTAGGTAATTTTATGGTTTTTTACTCTTTCAAAAATTTTCTTTGATTTTTTACCTCGTTTGAAAATTTTAATTTATTTGCATCTATCTCTTAAAAAAATTCAAATTTACTTGGAAAACTTGAAAGATGAAAATACATATTTAACCTCATAACGTAAAAAATTTGAAAGAAGTAAAGTGTTTTAAAAACTTATTTAACCTCATAACCTAAAAAAATTAAATCGGAGATTTGATTAAAAATCCCTCTTTTTACATATATGGCTCTTAAAAAAAAATAAAATTTCATATTTAACCTTCAAGGATTTTACTTTCGCACATAAAGCTCTTTGAAAGAAAGAAAAATCCTAGAAAAAAGATAGTAGCATATATACCTCTTAAAAATTAAAATTGAAGACCCAATTTCAAAATCTTAATTATAGCATATATACCCCTTCAGAGAAACAAATGCATATTTAAAACACAATTTTTTATGATCTTTTTATAGTTTCAGAGATTTTTTATACTTTTATGGAGTTTAACTGGTTTTTTGAGATTTTAATGATTTTATGGTGTTTTAGAGGTTTTATTATGATACTTTTTACTTTTACTATTTTTCTACAATTTTTGCAAATTTAATGAATCTTTTATTATTTTATTTTACTTTTACCGGGGGGGGGGGGGGGGGGGGGTTTGGGGTGGTTTATATTATTTTTATATTTTTAGGGAATTTTATGGATTTCTAAACTTTCAAAAATTTTCTTTGATTTTTTCCCTCATTTGAAAATTCTAATTTACTTGCGTCTACCACTTAAAAAAATTCAAAGTTGCTTAGAAAACTTACTTGAAAGATGAAAATACATATTTAACCATGTAATGTAAAAAATTCAAAAGAAGTAAAGTATTTTAAAAACTTATTTAACCACATAACCTAAAAAAATTAAATTGCAGATTCGATTAAAAAACCCTCTTTTTACATATATGGCTCTTAAAAAAATAAAATTTCATATTTAACTTTAAAGGGTTTATCTTTCGCATATAAACCTCTTTGAAAGAAGAAAATTACATAGACAAAAGTTTGTAGCATATATATCTCTTAAAAATCGAAATTGAAGACTCAATATCAAAATCTTAATTATCACACATATACCCCTTTAGAGAAAGAAATGCATATTTAAAATAAAATTTTTATGATCTTTTTTTAGTTTCATGGATTTTTTATACTTTTATGAAGTTTAATGGGTTTTTTGAGATTTTAATGATTTTATGTGGTTTTAGGATTTTTTTATGATATTTTGTACTTTTATTGATTTTCAATAATTTTTGCAAATTTAATGAATTGTGTGCTATTCTTTTTACTTTCAAGGGTTTCATTAAGTTTTGGAACTTTCAAGGGAGGTTTTTTTATATTATTTTTATATTTTTATGGAATTTTATGGTTTTGTATACTTTTAAAAATTTTCTGTGATTTTCTGCCGCATTTGAAAATTTTGATTTACTTGCGGATACCTCTTAAAAATAAAACCAAAGTTGCTTGAAAAACTTACATTAAAAATGAAAATACATATTTAACCTCATAATTTAAAATAATTAAATCATAGATTCGATTAAAAAACCTTGATTTTCACATATCTAGTTTGTCAAAACTAAAATTTCATATTTAACCCTAAAGGGCATAATTTTCTCATATAAACCTCTTTCAAAGAAGACAATTGCCGAGAAAAATATTTTTAGCATATATACCTCTTAAAAACAGAAATTGAAGACTTCATTTCAAAATCTTAATTATCACTTACATACCCATTTATAGAAACAAATGCATATTTAAAAGAGAATTTTTTATGATTTTTTTTGTAGTTTTAGGGATTTTTTATACTTTCATTAAATTTTAGGGGTTTTTCTATTATTTCAATGATTTTATGGAATTTCAATGATTTTTCTGTGATATTTTGTACTTTTACCGATTGTCTATAATTTTTGCAAATTTAATGAATTTTGTATTTTTTTTTTACTTTCAAGGGGTTTTAAGAATTTTTGAACTTTCACCGGAGGCTTTTTATATTGTTTTTATATTTTCTGAAAATTTTTTGATTTTGTATACTTTCAAAAATTTTCTGTGGCTTTTTGCGTCGCTTGAAAATTTTAATTTACTTGCGTATACCTCTTAAAAAAAATTTAAAGTTGCTTGGAAAACTTACTTAAAAAATAAAAATACATATTTAAGCTCGTAACATGAAAATTTTGAAAGAAGTATTTTAAAAATTTATTTAACCTCATAACCTAATTTTCACATATATGGCTCTTGAAAAAATAAATTTTCATATTTAACCTTAAAGGGCTTAATTGTCACATATAAACCTCTTTGCAAGAAGAAAATTGCCTAGAAAAAAGTTTTTAGCATATAAACCTCCCAAAAACTGAAATTTAAGACTCAATTTCAAAATCTGAGTTATCGCATATATATCCATTTAGAGAAAGAAATACATATTTAAAAGAGAATTTGTAAGATCTTTTCGAAGTTTCTGTGATTTTTTATACTTTCATGAAATTTCAGGGGTTTTTTAATATTTCAATGATTTTATGGAGTTTGAGAGGTTTTTCTGTGATATTTTGTACTTTTACCGATTTTCTATAATTTTTGAGAATTCAATAAATTTTGTATTATTTTATTTTACTTTCAAGGGCCTTTTTTTATTTTTTAAAATTTCAAGGGAGGTTTTTTTATATTATTTTTAAATTTTTAGGGAATTTTCTGATTTTCTATACTTTCAAAATGTTTTTGTGATTTTTTTCCTCATTTAAAAATTTTAATTTACTTGTGTATACCTCATAAAAAATTCAAAATTACTTGAAAAACTTACTCGAAAAATGAAAATACATATTTAACCTCGTAATGTAAAAAATTTGAATGAAGTAAAGTATTTTTGAAGCTTATTTAACCTCATAGCCTAAAAAATTTAAATCGTGGATTCCATTAATAAGCCCTGATTTTCACAAATATGGCTCTTAAAAAAATAAATTTTTATATTTAACCATAAAGGGCTTAATTTTCACATATAAACCACTTTGAAAGAATAAAATGGCCTAGAAAAATGTTTTTGACATATATACCTCTTAAAAACTGAAATTGAAGACTCAATTTTAAAATCTTAATTATCCCTTATATATCCCTTCAGAGAATGAAATGCATATTTAAAATAGAATTTTTATGTTCTCTTTTTAGTTTCGGGGATTTTTTATACTTTCATGAAGTTTAAGGGGGTTATTTGAGATTGCATTGATTTTATGGAGTTTTAGAGTTTTTTTGTGATATTTTATACTTTCACTGATTTTCTAAAATTTTTGTGACTTTAATGACTTTTGGATTATTTTTTTTACTTTCAAGTGTTTTTTTTAAGTTTTTGAACTTTCAAGGGAGGTTTTTTTTAATTTTTGTTTTATATTTTTAGGTACTTTTACGATTTTATATACTTTCAAAAATTTTCTGTGATTTTTTGCCACCAAAAATTTTAATTTATGTCTTAAAAAAATTCAAAGTTACTTGGAAAACTTACTGGAAAAATGAAAATACATATTTAATCTCATAACGTAAAAGATTCAAAAGAAGTAAAGTATTTTAAAAACTTATTTATCCTCATAACCTAAAAAAATCAAATCACATATTCGATTAAAAAAACCATAATTTTTCACATATATGGCTCTTAAAAAAAAATAAAATTTCATATCTAATCATAAAGGGCTAAATTTTCGCATATAAACCTCTTTGATAAAATAAAATTACCTAAAATTTTTTTTTTGACATATATGCCTTTTAAAAACTGAAATTGAAGACTTGCTTTAAAAATCTTAATTATTGCATATATACCTCTTAAGAGAGTGAAATGCATATTAAAAACAAAATTTTTATAATCTTTTTGTAGTTTCGGGGATTTTTTCAAACTTTCATGAAGTTTAAGGGGTTTTTTCAGATTTTACTAATTTTATGGAGCTTCAGAGTTATTTTTCTGATATTTTGTATTTTTACCGATTTTCTATAATTTTTGAAAATTTAATGAATTTTGTATTTTTTTTTACTTTCAAGGGAGGTTTTTTTATATTGTTTTCATCTTTTTAGGGAATTTTTTGGTTTACTATACTTTAAAAAATTTTCTGTGATTTTTTGCCTCATTTAAATCATAGATTCGAGTAAAAAACCCTGATTTTCACATATTTGGCTCTTAAAAAGTAAAAGTTTATATTTAACAGTAAAGGGCTTAATTTTCGCATATAAATCTCTTTGAAAGAAGAAAATTGCCTAGAAAAAAGTTTCTAACATATATAACTCTTAAAAACTAAAATTGAACACTCAATTTCAAAATCATAACTATAGCATGTAGACCCCTTTAGACAAAGAATTGCGTATTTAAAACAGAATTCTTATGATCTTTTTGTAGTTTCAGGGATTTTTTATACTTTCTTGAAATTTTAGGAGTTTTTTGAGATTTCAATGATTTTATGAAGTTTCAGAGTTTTTTTTATGATATTTTTTACTTTTGCCGATTTTCTATATTTTTTGCAAATTTAATGAATTCTGTATTATTTTTTTTACTTTCAAGAGTTTTTTCAAGTTTTTGAACTTTCAAGGGAGGTTTTTTTTTATATTGTATTTATATTTGTAGGGAATTTCATGATTTTCTATACTATCAGAAATTTTCAATGATTTTTTGCCTCATTTAAAAATTCTAATTTACATTCGTATACTTCTTTAAAAAAAATTCAAAGTTGCTTCGAAAACTTGATAAATGAAAATACAAATTTCACCTTGTAACATGAAAATTTCAAAAGAAGTAAAGTATTTTAAAAACATATTTAACCTCATAAACTAAAAAAATAAATCACAGATATGATTAGAAAATCCTGATTTTCACATATATGGCTCTTAAAAAAATAAAATTTCATATTTAACCTTAAAGGGCTTAATTTTCACTTATAAACCTCTTTGAAAGAAGAAAATTGCCTAGAAAAATATTTTTTGACATATATAACTCTTAAAAAAAAATTAAATTTAAGACTCAATTTTAAAATATTAATTATCGCTTATATACCAATTAAGAGAATGAAATGCATATTTAAAATAGAATTTTTATGTTCTTCTTGTAGTTTTGGGGATTTTTTATACTTTCATGAAATTTAACGAGTTTTTTTGAAATTTCAGTGATTTTATGGAGTTTTAGAGGTTTTTTTGTGATATTTTGTATTTTCATCCATTTGCTATAATTTTTGTAAATTTAATGAATTTTGTAATATTTTTTTTTTACTTTCAAGGGTTTTTTTTTAAAGTTTTTGAACTTTCAAGGGAGGTTTTTTATGTTATTTTTTATCTTTTTAGGGAATTTTATGGTTTTTTATATTTCAAAAAATTTTCTGTGATTTTTTGCCTCCTTTAAAAAAGTTAATTTACTTGTGTATACCTCTTAAAAAAATGAAATAAATTTCATAATAATACATGTCCTACCGAGACAGAATTTGTAACTTGCTATCCTATCTTGCCTAGCAGGCAAAGATTGACCTTTGTCGAAAGACTGATTCATTCGGATCAACATGAGGGTCCAACTCCATTGCTAGAATCCATGTTGTATATTTGAAGCAGGTTGACCCCCTTGCTTCTCTCAAGGTACAACCCTCTTCCCTCTAAGCCCCCTTTCTCCTCAGTCCACAGAGACAAAATAAAATGTAGGATTGGTACCAACAGTTCATCATGGAAGAAAGGACTCACCGAGCCGGGATCACTAACTGATACTAATATAATAGAAAAGAACTGTCTTTTTTGTATACTTCCCCTAGTTCCGTTGCGTGGTAATTATTTCTGGTCCACCAATTCTATCTTTTTTAAAAGTAACAATAAACAAAATTACATTTTTTAATTGATGTGAATATTGTTTTGGTGCAACTTAATCAATTAATTGATAATTGATCAAGTTCGGGGCAAGGTGGCTATAATTTAAATTTTAATTAGAACTACAAAACCTGATATGATAACCTTAGTTGTTTTTTATTTTAGTTCTATACGAAGTATCATAGGATTGGGGATTTCCAATAAACAGAAGTTTTTCTTATTTGATTGGAATCTAATTAATTAATTTGACAAACTAATTAATCAATTACATAATGAGTTAGATTTCAAATAAATTAACTAGAATAATTAGATCTTTTTTTTATTTAGTATTAACCATTGTTAATATGTTAATGCCATATGTTATGCGATAGGCATGTATTATATATTTTATTTATATAGCAATTTCTATATAATTTATATATGATTTTATCTTTTGATTTTAGTATATATATATATATATTTGTTGTATATTAGAAACAAAAAAATTTTCTGAGAAAGGAAAATGAAAAAAAATGTTAAATAAAAAAAAATTCTTATTCGTGTTCGTGCAACGCAATGCAATAAGTTAAAAAGAAAGAACAATCTTTTATAAACAATACATGTCTTCCACATAGAAAAATAAAAATTAGTAATTTAAATGGCGGTCCCCAAAAAATGAACTTCTATATCAAAAATGTGTATTTGTAGAAGTATTTGGAGGAAAACAGCATCTTTAGTTGCAAGAAAAGCTTTTTCTTTAGCTAAATCAATTTCTACCAGACATTCCAAAAGTTTTTTTGTACAACAAAGAAAAAAAAAACTTGGACTAATCTGAATCCATACGGCGCGAAAAAAAATGTCATTTTTTTTAGATGAATGATTCGTATTAATTACTGTATTGAATTCCACAATATAAGTTAGAACTAACTGTTATGGTATGTAGAATACCAATTCTTCTGTCTATTGTCTAGGGGGTTTTATTTTGATTTTCCATTTTTTATTTTTCATTACAATATATAGATTTAACTCATGATGAGATGTTGTTTTTTCGGTCTTTGGGAAGTATCATGATCATCCAATAAGAAGGGTTTCATTTTATTCAAATGAATGATTTGAACACTTATTGATTCTAACAACTGATTGCAGAGTTGATCATTCAGACCTTTCAATTCATAGATGTGGATCTCGAACCTATGAATGGGTATATCCCCAATACTCACAAAGAAAAAGGGAAGTGACTTTGACAAAAAGGGAAGTAACTTGGATAAAAAGAGAAGTGACTTGAACAAAAATAAACGAAGTGACTTAGACAAATCTTGTTTGTCGATAGCCTCAGACCAATCAATCAAATATTGATTAATATGCAATCGATCGAACACTACTTGAAAATGGTTCTTTTGTTCAGAAATGAAATGTTCCAAATGTTCCTCGAAATTCTTGCTCCCATTGGACCATTTGTATCTATATGCATTGGGATCCCGATTCATGGATCTCTCAGTTCGAGAAATAAGAGGATCTTGATCGAACCCATATTTGCCCAATGGATAAAATATGCTCATGGTAAGACTTCGTATGGGTTCGATGTGCTCTTATCTTCAACGAATGGCCCAACATTCAATGCGGGTCGAAACATATGGTTACCCGACTGGTTGAATGCTATTAATGAGAATAGTAATTCACTCTTCTTAACAATAGGTCCTGGAGATTTCTTGGTCCATCATGCTATTGCTCTAGGTTTGCACACAACTACATTGATTTTAGTAAAAGGTGCTTTAGATGCATGTGGTTCTAAGCTAATGCCAGATAAAAAGGATTTCGGTTATAGTTTTCCTTGCGATGGCCCAGGACGCGACGGTACTTGTGATATTTCTGGGGGGCATTCTTACCACAAGCTTTTAATAATATGGCCGTGATCTGTCATTAGTGTGGCTATCTCCACTATAGAAAGAAGGAAAAAAAAGATCAAATTGGCTAGTAAAGTAAATACAATAAAAAAGGCTTTCTAGATATGCATCGTCCAAAGAAACAATTTTTCTCAGCTATAGTAAGGAAAGAGACTTCAAAAGAACCAAAATATGAAGAAATAGATACACCTATATACTATATTCTATGGGTAAAGGATCAAATTGATAGACAAAGCACCGTAAAGATCAATTAGTCAGCTATTGGATCAATACGGTTAAGAACTGCTTACTTATACTTCAAGATATGGGAAGTAATCAACTTATGTAATAAAGTCGATCCACTAAGGTATAAAAAATTGAGCAGCAGTGTAGTGTCAGATCCCAAAGATAGGAAGTTCTTTTTTCTTATGGAGGGAAAGTCCTTTTCAGAGATTCTATATAAATTTCAATTTCAAATGAGATAGTTCCCTTTCAGAAAAATCTAATGTAATGAGATAAGGAAATATCTCTATGCTTCATTCTTCAAAAGGGGGGCAGAAAAGATAAAACAGATTGTTGACCAAGAAAATTAGAGTTTGAAACTTAGTTAATTAACTTTGTCTGCTTAGTTGTGGTTAACCTCCCTCCTCCTTTTTTTGTTAAGGGGGATTCATTTCTTAAAAATCTAATACAGTTAGTATAGATTAAAATGGGATGCCAAAAGAATCAATTGTTGAGCCGTATGAGGTAGGAAACTCTCAAGTATGGTTCTAAGGAAAGGAATTTACTCACCTATTCCAACCAGGGAGAATGGGCCATTCTACGGGGTGATTCTGAAATCGCAGAAGCTTGGTTCAATCAAGCTGCTGAGTATTGGAAAAAGGCTATAACACTATAATTATATTGAAGCACATAATTGGTTGAAGATTATGAGGCATTTAGAATTCAAATAAAATTTGTAATTCATTACAATTGATTGTTGGATCTATTAATCAAATAAAATAGATCATACATATCCTATGATAAGATCCAATCAGAAATTTCATTATATCTCTTACTTCTAAAATCATTATTGTATGGTATCTTATAGGGATAAAGGAGATACGGGTACAGAAAACTAATCTAATAAAGGAAAGAATACCTTTGAATGACTAAATATAAATATCGAAATGAATCCTATTAATTCTAATGAATTATTTTGTGATTTTTAATGTAATGTAATACAGTACAGTAATTAAGATATTATGTTCCACGGAAGTAGATACATATGGGCATTTATACATTCAGATAGAAATATATTAGACTAGGTTAGGTTGCACAAAAAATAGTTTTTTCGTCACACTAGGAAAGGGTTTTTTGAGAAAAGGTTTTACAAGATAAAAAATTGTCCGTTAGGCACCTAAGCGTTATGTCATAATAGATCCGAACACTTGCCCCGGATCGACTTGGATATCATAATTGCTCTAGTGAAAAACTAAATAGATGGATGGGAGATAGGAAAAAAAGGGACTAATCATAAATTAAATAAAATATCCATCTTTATCTTTCAGAGGTTCACTAAAAATCTGACTATTGGCAGGTCTCTTTGTATGTGTTGTCCGGAAAGAGGAGGACTTAATGATTATTCGTTCGCCGGAACCAGAAGTAAAAATTGTTGTAGATAGGGATCCTATAAAAACGTCTTTCGAAGAATGGGCCCGACCCGGCCATTTCTCAAGAACAATAGCTAAGGGTCCCGATACTACCACTTGGATCTGGAACCTACATGCTGATGCTCACGATTTTGATAGTCATACCAGTGATTTAGAGGAGATCTCTCGAAAAGTATTTAGTGCTCATTTCGGTCAACTCTCCATTATCTTTCTTTGGCTGAGCGGCATGTACTTCCACGGTGCCCGTTTTTCCAATTATGAAGCATGGCTAAGTGATCCTACTCACATTGGACCCAGTGCGCAGGTGGTTTGGCCAATAGTAGGTCAAGAAATATTGAATGGTGATGTAGGCGGGGGTTTCCGGGGAATACAAATAACCTCCGGTTTTTTTCAGATTTGGCGAGCATCTGGAATAACTAGTGAATTACAACTCTATTGTACCGCAATTGGTGCATTGGTCTTTGCATCCTTAATGCTTTTTGCCGGTTGGTTCCATTATCACAAAGCAGCGCCAAAATTGGCTTGGTTCCAAGATGTAGAATCTATGTTGAATCACCACTTAGCGGGGTTACTAGGACTTGGGTCTCTTTCTTGGGCGGGACACCAAATCCATGTATCTTTACCTATTAACCAATTTCTCGATGCTGGAGTTGATCCTAAAGAGATACCACTTCCTCATGAATTTATCTTGAATCGGGATCTTTTGATTCAACTTTATCCCAGTTTTGCCGAGGGAGCAACCCCCTTTTTCACCTTGAATTGGTCAAAATACGCAGAATTTCTGAGTTTTCGTGGAGGATTAGATCCAATAACGGGAGGTCTGTGGCTGAGCGATATAGCACATCATCATTTAGCAATTGCAATTCTTTTCTTGATCGCCGGTCATATGTATAGGACCAACTGGGGTATTGGCCATGGCCTTAAAGACATTTTAGAAGCCCATAAAGGTCCATTTACAGGCCAGGGTCATAAGGGCCTTTATGAAATCCTAACAACGTCATGGCATGCTCAATTAGCTCTTAACCTAGCTATGTTAGGTTCTTTAACCATTGTTGTAGCTCACCATATGTATTCCATGCCCCCCTATCCATACTTAGCTATTGACTATGGTACACAACTTTCGCTGTTCACACATCATATGTGGATCGGCGGATTTCTCATAGTTGGTGCTGCTGCACATGCAGCTATTTTTATGGTAAGAGATTACGATCCGATTACTAGATACAATGATCTATTAGATCGTGTCCTTAGGCACCGTGATGCAATCATATCACATCTTAACTGGGCATGTATATTTCTAGGGTTTCACAGTTTTGGCTTATATATTCATAACGATACCATGAGTGCTTTAGGGCGTCCCCAAGATATGTTTTCAGATACCGCTATACAACTCCAACCCATCTTTGCTCAATGGGTACAAAACACCCATGCTTTAGCGCCGGGTGTAACAGCTCCTAGTGCAACAACAAGTACCAGCTTAACTTGGGGAGGTGATGAATTAGTAGCAGTAGGCGGCAAAGTAGCTTTGTTACCTATTCCATTAGGAACCGCAGACTTTTTGGTCCATCACATTCATGCATTTACGATCCATGTGACTGTATTGATACTACTGAAAGGCGTTCTATTTGCTCGCAGTTCCCGTTTGATACCTGATAAAGCAAATCTTGGTTTTCGTTTCCCTTGTGATGGGCCTGGAAGAGGAGGAACATGTCAAGTATCTGCCTGGGATCATGTCTTCTTAGGTCTATTCTGGATGTACAATGCAATTTCGGTAGTAATTTTCCATTTCAGTTGGAAAATGCAGTCAGATGTTTGGGGCACTATAAGTGATCAAGGAGTGGTAACCCATATCACAGGAGGAAACTTTGCACAAAGTTCCATTACTATTAATGGGTGGTTACGGGATTTCTTATGGGCACAGGCATCTCAGGTAATTCAGTCTTATGGTTCTTCATTATCTGCATATGGTCTTTTTTTCTTAGGTGCTCATTTTGTCTGGGCTTTCAGTTTAATGTTTCTATTCAGTGGCCGTGGTTATTGGCAAGAACTCATTGAATCTATCGTTTGGGCTCATAACAAATTAAAAGTTGCTCCTGCTACTCAGCCTAGAGCCTTGAGCATTGTACAAGGACGCGCTGTAGGAGTAACCCATTACCTTCTGGGTGGAATTGCCACAACATGGGCATTCTTCTTAGCAAGAATTATTGCAGTAGGATAATGGCTAGGAGGATTTGAAAGGCATTATGGCATTAAGATTTCCAAGGTTTAGCCAAGGTTTAGCTCAGGACCCCACTACTCGTCGTATTTGGTTTGGTATTGCTACCGCACATGATTTCGAAAGTCATGATGATATTACTGAGGAACGTCTTTATCAGAACATTTTTGCTTCTCACTTTGGGCAGTTAGCAATAATCTTTCTGTGGACGTCCGGAAATCTGTTTCATGTAGCTTGGCAAGGAAATTTGGAGTCATGGATACAGGACCCTTTACATGTAAGACCTATTGCTCATGCAATTTGGGATCCTCATTTTGGTCAACCCGCCGTAGAGGCCTTTACTCGAGGAGGTGCTATCGGCCCCGTGAATATTGCTTATTCCGGTCTTTATCAGTGGTGGTATACAATTGGATTACGCACCAATAAAGATCTTTATACTGGAGCTCTTTTTCTATTATGTCTTTCTGGTATATCTTTAATAGCGGGTTGGTTACACCTACAACCAAAATGGAGACCGAGCGTTTCGTGGTTTAAAAATGCCGAATCTCGTCTCAATCATCATTTGTCAGGACTTTTCGGACTAAGTTCTTTGGCTTGGGCAGGACATTTAGTTCATGTCGCTATTCCCGGATCCAGGGGGGAGTATGTCAGATGGAATAATTTCTTAAACATATTACCACATCCCCAAGGATTGGAACCACTTTTTACCGGTCAGTGGAATCTTTATGCACAAAACCCTGATTCCAGCAGTCATTTATTTGGTACCTCCAAGGGGGCGGGAACTGCCATTCTAACCCTTCTTGGAGGATTCCATCCACAAACGCAAAGTTTATGGCTGACCGATATTGCTCATCATCATTTAGCTATTGCATTTCTTTTTCTCGTTGCTGGTCATATGTATAGAACTAACTTCGGGATTGGGCACAGTATCAAAGATCTTTTAGAAGCACATATTCCCCCCGGGGGTCGATTAGGACGTGGGCATAAGGGCCTTTATGACACAATCAACAATTCGATTCATTTTCAATTAGGTCTTGCTCTAGCCTCTTTAGGGGTTATTACTTCTTTAGTAGCTCAACACATGTACTCTTTGCCTGCTTATGCATTCATAGCACAAGACTTTACTACTCAAGCTGCGTTATATACTCATCACCAATACATCGCAGGATTCATCATGACGGGAGCCTTTGCTCATGGAGCTATATTCTTCATTAGAGATTATAATCCGGAACAGAATGAGGATAATGTATTAGCAAGAATGTTAGACCATAAGGAAGCTATCATATCTCATTTAAGTTGGGCCAGCCTGTTTCTGGGATTCCATACTTTGGGACTTTATGTTCATAACGACGTCATGCTCGCTTTTGGTACTCCGGAAAAACAAATCTTGATCGAACCCATATTTGCCCAATGGATACAATCTGCTCATGGTAAGACTTCGTATGGGTTCGATGTACTCTTATCTTCAACGAATGGCCCAGCATTCAATGCGGGTCGAAACATATGGTTACCCGGCTGGTTGAATGCTATTAATGAGAATAGTAATTCACTCTTCTTAACAATAGGTCCTGGAGATTTCTTGGTCCATCATGCTATTGCTCTAGGTTTGCACACAACTACATTGATTTTAGTAAAAGGTGCTTTAGATGCACGTGGTTCTAAGCTAATGCCAGATAAAAAGGATTTTGGTTATAGTTTTCCTTGCGACGGCCCAGGACGCGGCGGTACTTGTGATATTTCCGGTTGGGACGCATTTTATTTGGCAGTTTTCTGGATGTTAAATACCATTGGATGGGTGACTTTTTATTGGCATTGGAAACACATCACATTATGGCAGGGTAACCTTTCACAATTTAATGAATCCTCCACTTATTTGATGGGATGGTTAAGAGATTATCTATGGTTGAACTCTTCACAACTTATCAATGGATATAATCCTTTTGGTATGAATAGTTTATCCGTGTGGGCGTGGATGTTTTTATTTGGACATCTTGTTTGGGCTACTGGATTTATGTTCTTAATTTCCTGGCGTGGATATTGGCAAGAATTGATTGAAACTTTAGCATGGGCTCATGAACGCACACCTTTGGCTAATTTGATTCGGTGGAGAGATAAGCCAGTGGCTCTTTCCATTGTCCAAGCAAGATTGGTTGGATTAGCCCACTTTTCCGTAGGTTATATATTTACTTATGCAGCTTTCTTGATTGCCTCTACATCTGGAAAATTTGGTTAATTTAGTTATTTATTTTTTTTTTATGTACTGTATCAGCAACAATCTCATTTCTTTCAATGGAGAGGGAGGGAGATCGACCTTCTTATATTTTTTTTTACATCTAGGACCCGAACTCTATCATTGATAATAATAGGAACTGAACATTATGGCAAAAAAAAGTTTGATCTATAGGGGGAAGAAACGGCAGAAACTGGAACAGAAATATCATTTGATTCGTCGATCTTCAAAAAAAGAAATAAGCAAAGTTCTATCGTTGAGTGAAAAATGGGAAATTCATAGAAAATTGCAATCCCCACCACGTAATAGTGCACCTATACGTCTTCATCGACGTTGTTTTTTGACTGGAAGACCTAGAGGTAACTATCGAGACTTTGGGTTATCCGGACACATACTTCGAGAAATGGTTCATGAATGTTTGTTACCGGGCGCAATAAGATCAAGTTGGTAACGGTAAAAATAGCGTTTCATATTTGTATAGATCTCTATGATCATAGATCATAGAGGGGCCCTCTTTACCATTCTGTATAAATAGACTATTCTATTTGTATAGATATGGTAGAGAGGCATATCTAATCTTTCTTCATCTATTAGTTCCCAGTTCTTTAGCGCGGAGTAGAGCAGTTTGGTAGCTCGCAAGGCTCATAACCTTGAAGTCACGGGTTCAAATCCTGTCTCCGCAACATTTTTTGTTTGGATGGGAGATAAAAAGGAGGAAGATAGAACTACGATAGTATCGTAGTCAACTATACCAAATTTTTTCTTAAATTGAAGTTTTATTAAGAAGTATATTACTTCACTATGGGCGGATAGCGGGGATCGAACCCGCATCTTCTCCTTGGCAAAGAGAAATTTTACCATTCGACCATATCCGCATTTTCTTCCTTTCTGATACACATGCATATGATCCAGACGCATATATGATATATCATATATGCGTCTGGATCATATTTGCGCAGGGCCAGATACTCAGATACTTCAGATTGAATCTTAATGTCTTTCACAATACTTTTTAAAAAAGGAGTGGCATTTTTGGATCCAAAGAAATTCAAGAAATAAGAGAATTAAGGATAGCTACTAGAAAGACTAATCCAATCCATAATGATGTACCTGAAAATACAACATTTTTGTTACTTGACCAGCCATCAGAAGAAGCAAATACAATGGGTACACTAATCAGTAAGATTGATGAAGTCGCAATTAATGCAAAAACTGCTAATTGGAAAGCAATAGTCATTTTTGTAATCCTCCAAGTTACCAACAAATGAACTATAAACTATACCATTTCATTTGATCCCTCGCTTAGTAAAATCATGTAGGGATTCGACCGCGAATCAATTGATTCTTTAGAACTTATTACGCTTTATTTTATTTTTTTTTTATTCGAGCATATGGTCAGGGGGAGTTTAGTATTTACTCCACAAACAGACATAGTGGATTATGTGTAGATGTATACATGTATATATACAGTATATAGATAAATACATAGAAATATAGATTCGCATCTGGGATGTTTCTACAGTACAGATAGTTAGTGTATCACCTCATATGGTTATGTTCTATTCGTAGTAATAAAATACAGATTACCCATCGGAGAGATGGCTGAGTGGTTGATAGCTCCGGTCTTGAAAACCGGTATAGTTTTGAACAAAGAACTATCGGGGGTTCGAATCCCCCTCTCTCCTTTTGTTTTTGTTTGTTGAATAAATTCGTTTCTTTATTCGTTTGGTCTGGCCCACTATCATAAAAGGGAATGGCTCGGCTAAGTGAGATAGCCGAGCCAGAACATAAAAAAGTAGAATGAATATATATATAAGTATAAGAAAATCTTAGCTAAAAAATCTTAGCTAAGAGGGGTCATAGAAAGAACAGGTTCCAAATCACGATCGATTCCTTTTTCAAATCCTGCTGCAGCTGCACGGGCCCTTCCCGCATGCCACAAATGACCCACAAATAGGAAGAATCCTAGAACAAAATGAGAGGTAGCCAACCAACTTCTAGGAGAGACATAATTGACTGCATTGATCTCGGTAGCAACGCCACCAACAGAATTTAAAGAACCTAAAGGGGCATGGGTCATATATTCTGCCGAACGTCGTTCTTGCCAAGGTTGTATGTCTTTTTTTAGCCGACCCAAGTCCAAACCATTGGGACCTCTTAGAGGTTCCAACCAAGGAGCACGGAGATCCCAAAAACGCATAGTTTCCCCCCCAAAAATAACCTCTCCGGTCGGAGACCGCATTAGATATTTACCTAAACCAGTAGGTCCTTGGGCGGATCCCACGTTAGCCCCAAGACGTTGGTCTCTAACTAGAAAAGTAAATGCCTGAGCTTGAGAAGCTTCTGGTCCGGTGGGTCCGTAAAATTCACTAGGATAGGCGGTATTATTGAACCAGACGAAACAACAAGCGATGAAACCAAAGACAGATAAAGCACCTAAACTATAAGACAAGTAAGCTTCTCCAGACCATACAAATGCACGGCGAGCCCATGCAAAGGGTTTGGTTAAGATATGCCAAATTCCGCCAAGTATACAAATGGAACCTAACCATACATGCCCTCCAATTATGTCTTCTAAATCGTCCACACTAACAATCCAGCCTTCTCCCCCAAAAGGGGATTTTAATAAATAACCAAATATAACGCTTGGACTAAGGGTCAAGTTGGTAATTTTTCTTACATCTCCTCCCCCTGGCGCCCAGGTATCGTATACGCCACCAAAATAAAGAGCCTTGAGTACTAGAAGAAAAGCACCTATACCTAACAAAATTAAGTGAATACCTAAAATTGTAGTCATTTTATTTCTATCTTTCCATACATAACCGAAGAATGGAAAGGATTCTTCAAGAGTTTCAGGTCCAAGAAGTGCATGATAAATACCGCCAAAGCCTAAGACTGCAGAAGAAATTAAGTGAAGTATTCCAGATACAAAGTAGGGAAAGGTGTCTATAACTTCCCCCCCGGACCTACTCCCCAACCCAGAGTAGCTAAGTGCGGAAGTAAAATCAACCCCTGTTCATACATGGGTTTCTCTGGTACGAAATGAGCCACTTCAAATAGGTTCATTGCTCCGGCCCAGAATACAATTAATCCGGCATGGGCTACGTGAGCCCCAAGTAGTTTGCCAGACAAATTTATAAGTCTGGCATTCCCGGCCCACCAAGCGAAACCGGTAGTTTCTTGGTCACGACCAGCTAAAGCTAAAGTTCCATTAAAGAGCGTTTCCACGGGGTAGAACCTCCTCAGGGAATATAAGGTTTTCATGAGGCTGATCTTGAGCCGCCATCCAAGCACGAATACCTTCATTTAAGAGAATATTTTTGGTGTAGAAAGTCTCAAATTCAGGATCTTCTGCTGCACGGATTTCTTGGGAAACGAAATCATAGGCACGTAGGTTCAGAGCCAGACCGACTACCCCAAGAGCACTCATCCATAAACCGGTTACTGGTACAAATAACATAAAGAAATGTAACCAACGTTTATTGGAAAAAGCAACCCCAAAGATTTGGGACCAAAAGCGGTTAGCAGTCACCATTGAATAAGTCTCTTCAGCTTGAGTTGGGTTAAAAGCACGGAATGTATTTGCACCGTCGCCATCTTCGAACAAAGTATTTTCTACGGTAGCGCCATGAATAGCGCATAGCAAAGCGGCGCCTAATACTCCGGCAACTCCCATCATATGAAATGGATTCAATGTCCAATTATGAAACCCTTGGAAAAAGAGGATGAATCGAAATATAGCTGCTACGCCAAAACTGGGCGCAAAGAACCAACCAGATTGACCCAGTGGATAAATCAGGAATACAGAAACAAAAACAGCAATTGGAGCAGAGAATGCGATTGCATTATAAGGTCGCAATTGAACAGATCGAGCAAGTTCAAATTGACGTAACATGAAACCTATTAGTCCGAAAACACCATGGAGAGCAACAAAAGTCCACAGGCCGCCTAATTGACACCAACGAGTAAAATCTCCTTGTGCCTCAGGACCCCATAGTAGCAACAGAGAGTGCGCTAAACTATTCGCAGGAGTAGAAACTGCAGCGGTTAAGAAATTACAACCTTCCAAATAGGAACTGGCCAACCCATGGGTATACCACGAAGTTACAAAAGTTGTACCTGTAAACCAACCTCCTAAAGCGAAATAAGCACAAGGAAAGAGCAATAGACCCGACCAACCTACAAAAACGAAACGGTCCCTCCGTAACCAATCATCCATAATATCAAATAAATCCTTTTCTTCTTTGGTAAATCTACCAATGGCTATAGTCATAGTGATCCTCCTATTCAATTACTTCAACCATTTCCGAACACCTCATATCATTTTCGGGGCATACAACAGTTCGATTGTCTATGGGCAATTCCTTGTTCAATGCCTTTTATGATAGGTTTCGAAGATACAAATTCTTCTTTTCTATTGGAACACATAGCAACCTAGGTAAATCCATGAGTTCGATTCGATTAGACCTTACTATTTCCATTCTTATCCCATTCTTAACTTAATAAAATAAGTTAATAAGAATACGAATTTTAACCTCGAATTGTCCTATGACTCATACCACCGAGTATATCTTTTAAGTAAGGGGCAAAAAAAAGAAAATTCCTTATTTTTTCCTTGTCCCTAAATTTAATATTAAATAATAGTAGACTGGAAATGAAAGCCCTTTTCTCTTCTTACATTTGTTCGCTATTGCATTTTTGCAATAAAAAAAAACAATAGAATATATAATTCTGGAATCAAATAAAAATATTGCAAAAGAGATTTTCAAAATATTTATCTGTAGCGGAAAAGAATAATGATTTTTTCCTATGGAAGAGCATCCAGTAACAAAAAGAGAAAATCGGAAAAATATTAACAAATTTTTGCGTGGTCCAAGGAAAAGGAAATAAATAAAATCCGCTTCTACAATTTAATGTATATCGAATTTTAATATCAGAATAGCTGATATAGTCATGATTCAATGGGTCAGGTTCACTTACTTTTTTTGATTCCAAATTCTACGGCGGGTTTGATAGGAACAATTAGGAATACTTTGGTTTTGTGATTAATAATCAGGATTGGATATCTAGAATAATTTTTATGTCCCAAGATAATTTGAATAATGAGACATGAAGAGGACTACTATGTTACTACAGGGTATACTCAGTACAATTATTAATTACTAATTGTTCAACTTTGTAACTATAGCTTTCAATAATAAGAATTGATTATAATAATATAGTAGTTACCCTTTTACTTTTTTTTAGAGGTATCAACTTCTATTCTCTGCGGAAAAACGAAGATTAAAGATTAAGCTTGAGTTTAGTGGAAAAAGCCCTTTATCGGATTTGAACCGATGACTTACGCCTTACCATGGCGTTACTCTACCACTGAGTTAAAAGGGCCTATTCTTTTTTAATTCATGAATTAGCCATCTTCAATTATGAGTTTACTGCATATATCTATATATGTACATATATAGATACTCATTCAAGAACAAAAAATGGGAGTTGCCTAGTAGTAATTGGTAATTGGGTATTAATATTTAATATTATTAATATTATTATTTAATAGAATTGTATTTAAATAAATAAATGATATTTTATTAAATAAATAAAATAAATGTAGTGAATTGTTTGAAGACCGATATCGCTTGTAATCAATCAGAACAAGATTGACTTGATCGATACGTGTACCAATCTGACATCAACATAAAAAAATGCAAGATATTCTTATTGAATCATGTGATGATGGAATTCGATTCATACCCTGAACCGCATTTTTTGAATATAAAAAATAAAATTCTTACTCTTACTATAGTATCATCCTAAAAATAGGAAAGACTCTTCGGATTCGGATCTAGTCATTACATTAGATTATATTGACAATTCCAAAAAACTGTTCATACTATCATGGTAGTATGATGGTGGTCGGGCCGATATGCCCCTATCGTCTAGTGGTTCAGGACATCTCTCTTTCAAGGAGGCAGCGGGGATTCGACTTCCCCTAGGGGTATGGTACTACAAAAGGAAGTTGATCATGGATTAAATTATCAATAAGCCTAGAATTAATTCTTCCTGGGTCGATGCCCGAGCGGTTAATGGGGACGGACTGTAAATTCGTTGGCGATATGTCTACGCTGGTTCAAATCCAGCTCGGCCCAAAAATTCGTCGTCCCACGAGTATGATATAACCTTCCGAAGTGTCCAATACGTAGACCAATACGTAGAAATAAAGAGAAAGAGTCCATTTTTTTTCATTGAAAAATGGATAATCCATTTTAGGCAATGACCTGCAGTTACTAATAATCTGCGTTATTCTTACTATAGTCATATCTATGTTGATATCAGTATATCATTCATGTCTCTGTTACAACACAGCAAAAAATATTTTATTTTTATGAAACCATAAGATAAGAATATGTATGCCATCATAGACCTCACCGGGATTGTAGTTCAATCGGTCAGAGCACCGCCCTGTCAAGGCGGAAGCTGCGGGTTCGAGCCCCGTCAGTCCCGAACTAGGACTAGGACCATTATCTCTCTATTTTATGTGAAAAGAAAAAGGAGACAGGCATCAAAATAGAATTCCCTCCGATCTTTATTTCTTTTGTTTTTTATCATCAGACAAATACGGAAATTTCCATTTCTTCCCCCAGTACCGATTGATTGGGGAGAGACATGAGTAGGTACAAGTGGTAGTATTAATATTAAATTAAGTATGGTAAGAGATACATGTTTGACTTTCTTTTTTGATTGTTCTTGATCAATGAAATGTAATAGAATGCCGATATTTTTAGTATAGTAGGAGTACATACACAAATTGTATTGATTTATTGTACGATAGAGAATGTACTTACCATAATTATCTCGGCAGAGTATTTTTCGGGTTAAATCACACTTTTTCTAGCTTAGCTCCGACTTTCTTTGTGTTTTCTCAATTACTAATTGGAAACAATCTATTTCATTCTCATTCCAATTTACCATTGAATTTTTTGTCTTATACTTTTTTCTATAACCTACCACCTACCGTCTTTTTTACACTTATACATACGATTACCATATAAAATATAAAATACCATATGACTGCTATTCTACGGGTTATACACATATCCCAAAGAATAAAAGTGAGATGGAAAAGGGCGAGTTAAAGTTAACTATAAAAGTTTAATATTCCAACAAATTTACTCAAAAAAAAAAGGATCTTCTTTGGTCTTTTATTTTTTGAGTATCCTCCTTTTGGATTTTGGATTAAAGTTGGCGTACATACATAAAAAAAAAATTCAACGGGATTTCCTTATTGGATCAGGAATCCCATTTTTTCTTTTTTATGGATAAAAATTTTCCTGTGTTATGTTATACTATTCAATTCTTGACGATGAATCAATTTGATACATCAGATATTATTATTCATAATATTGATCCGATTCAGTATCATCAGGATTCAATTCATCCCAGTGAATTTACAGGAATTACAATTTCTCATTTCTATGGGATTAGATCCCGCGTTATTGTGAAACAAAAAACAATGAGATTATGGAAGTCAATATTCTCGCATTTATTGCTACTGCACTGTTTATTCTAGTTCCTACTGCTTTTTTACTTATCATCTACGTAAAAACAGTCAGTCAAAATGATTAATTTGACGGAAAGTTGAATTATTAGTTCTTATCAATGATTGAAGAAATGAAAGAAAGGGATTCAAACTCCAAGTCTTAAATGATTAGGGGTGGAATCAGAAGTATCTGAGATACTATGTGAGATAGTATGGTAGAAAGAACTAGAATATTATTCTAGTTCTTTCTACCATACTATCTTCTATTCTATAGTTGTTTGTATAGTATTTTTAGTTAAAGTTGTATTGTATACAGATATAGGCTTTATATAGATCATAATTTATATAGATCGTAGGATAATATATATCTCATATATTAGACGTACATCTAGAAATTTTAATAGCCTTTTCTATTTTATTTTGTTTTCTTCAATAGATCAATTTGTACGGATTTCGATTAATCCAAACAAAATAATGGAAGCCTAACTCAACTCTTCTAATTCCTAGGTTTCTTTTCATTCGAAAGAATCAAGAATAGTATGACTATATACTATAAAAAAAAAAAACGAAACGAAAGAAAAGGAATATTTTTTGGATTCCCATCTCAAGACAAGAAGTCATCGATTGAACTATTAACAAATAATCCGCGGAGTTCTATGGTAACTAACTTCTTCAGGGTTGGAAAAGGAGTAGAACGCAAGGAAACTCCTATTTTCTTATGTAGGACCTCTTTTGATAATCGAATCTCTAGCCGTTTCCAGTAGCAAGTATATATCGTCATATCATAATAGTAGAACAACTTTTTCTTAGAATAGTAAAAAAAAAAATAAAGAAAGGAGGAAAACAAAAATAAGGAAAAGCAATAGGGATTGCTTTTTCTCATTTAATATCCATTATTCTGTTAAGAACTAAGAACTGGTGCATCAAAATAGAATATTTAGGAAGAATTCCGTTGGAAAAAAATTTCCTATTATGTGTAGATTTTAGTCTCGAAATACAACTATGGTAATCATTCATTCTTTGATTGAATGATTATTATTCATTATTGTATTTTTTTTTACTGTAATTCAGTATAATTTGGAAAGAGTTAAGGTTTTGGAAAACGATCAATTAAAGTAAAGAATTAATACAATTTGATTACCAAATGGAGTAATCAATTATACCCTAGAGCCCACTCCTTCCCCATACTACAAGTGAAAGGGAAAATGAAAAGACTACCATTAAAGCAACCCAAGCGAGACTTACTATATCCATGTCGAATTATACCTCCTATCTCTATGAAGGAATTATTTTATTGATCAATAATTCTAGTAAAATTAATGGTGCATAGTCAAAACAAAAAAGGATAAGGATTCTGACTTAAGGCTATCTCTAAAGAATAAAATAAAAGGTGACATAGCCACCCTGTTTGAATATCTGAGCACTCAGAACTTCTAGTGAGTCTCGATATAAAGTATTTTCGGTCCTTTCCACAACTCTTAAATTGATTTCCCATTAGATTATAGCCTATCCAATCTAATTCCAGATAGAGTCAATAAACACTACCTATACTAAGGTAGTGTAAGATAATTATGAAGTTTTGGATAGTCTTTCGTATAATGCTTTCTTCAATCCTAGAAGAAAAAAATGGGGAGTCCTTTAGTTTATAGGATTTCCGACCTATTACTTTAATAGTTCTAAATCCCCAAATTGACTCTCACTATTTATTTGTTTGATTCCATTTTATTTAGCAAAAAATGGCGTGAAACAATCATTATCATTAATAAGCGGAAGTTGTTTCATCTCTATTGATATTGGTTTGGGACATGTACAGAACCACCGAAAAAATTGACAGTCTTTTATAGATATAGAATTTACCTACCTATCCTAAAAATCCAGTATCCCCAGTATCAACGGGCCCAGCCCTTTGTCCCTACTTTTGTGGGTCAAGAATTCATCGAACAATCAACAGGATATGAAATCTCAAGTCTTTTGTTGAGTTGATTAGGCGACCCCCAGATTTGAACTGGGGATAAAGAATTTGCAGTCCCCCGCCTTACCACTTGGCCATGCCGCCAAATCTGATCAAAAACGGATAAAAGTATTATCCATATTCTATTACTAATAATTCTTTTGGAAATTACGAAATTACTGAGAACCTCCTTTTTATATTTTCTATTTGGATCTTGAATCCCATTATATCCCTAAATTCATCCATCCCTATATCTTTTTTATTGAATTCCATTTAGATTATTCTCTTCGATTGATTGTATCTTAAAACATACATCCTGCTTAAAAAAAATTTCCTTTCTCTTTTTTTAAATAGAAAAGAAAAGAGAAAAATGAATTTACGTTCACAGACTGAAAAATTCAGGACAAACTGTGTTCCCTTAATGGCATAAGAAAATGGCATAAGAAAAGCAAATCGATTTACGACTAATCAGTATAAATGCCATTATTCTGAATAATAGATCGTTTTCCATTTCCATTATAACAATATATATGTGTCTATGTAAACCCCAGCATAGAAATTGTTACACAGATATTGATTGTATTGAGTGGGGTCTTCCTCTTATGCACATATCCCTGTAGAAAAGTAGAAAGTAGAAAACCGTTGTGCTTTTTCATTGGATATATTGAATAAAA
>RXID01003068.1:1983-24254 GCA_005019695.1 Trichopus zeylanicus subsp. travancoricus
ATACTTCTACAACAACAACTACTACTAAAACTATAGCTACTATTACTTCTACTACTACTGCTGCTGTTGCTGCAGCTACTTCTACTACTATTACTACCACTACTACTATTGTTGCTACTAGTCCTACTCAAACTTCTATTGCGACTACTACTCCTACTACTGCTACTATTATCACAACTACAACTACCATTGCTCCTACAACTACTAGTCCTACAACTTATACTACTAATGGAACTCTTACTGCTACTACTACTACAACTACTACCACTGTTATCGCTGCTGCTATTGCTACTACTACTACTACTGCCACTACTACTCCTACTACTCCTTTTACTATTACTCCTTCTACTTCTACAACTACTACTTCTACTAGCTCGACTGCTACTTCTACTCCTACTCCTACTACTACTAATACTATTGCCTATAGAACTACTACCTCTACTGCTACTATCACTACTACTACTACTCCTGTTACTACTAGTACTGCTCCTCCTCCTTTTACAACAACTACTACTGCTACTGCTGCTGGTACTACCACAACTACTACTATTCCTATTACTAGTATTACTACTACTACTACTACTATAACAATTGCTACCGCCACTCATACTATTACTGTTGCTTCCACTACAATAACTACTATAACTATTGTTGTTGTTGTTGTTGTTGCTACTACTACTACTACCACCACCACCACCACTACTACTACAACAACTACGACTACTAAAACAAATACTACAACAACAACTACTACTACTATAGCAACTGCCATTACAGCTACTACTACTACTACTACTACTACTACTACTACTACTACTACTACTACTACTCCAATTACTGCTATGACTACTATTACAATAACTACTGCTATTACTACTGCTATTACTACAATTACTAAAACTTCTTCTTCTACTACTACTACTACCCCTGCTGCTACTACTACTTTTGCTTGAACTAATAGTTTTGCTACTGCTTCTACTACTACTACTACTAACTCTACTACTATTATTACTACTCCTATTGCTAATCCTACTTCAGCTACTACTTCTGCTATCACAACAACAACAACTATTACTACTACTACAACGACTACCACTTCTACTTCTTCCACAACAACAACAACAACAACTACTAGTAGTAGTAGTGGTTGTAGTATAAATTGTAGTAGTAGTAGAAGTAGTAAAAGGATTATAGTATAAATTGTAGTAGTAGTATAAATTAAAGTAGCAGTAGGTGTAATACTAGTAGCATTAACAGTAGCAGCACCAATAGTAGTATTGGTAGTCATAGCAGTATTACAATTAGCAGTGGCTGTAGTAGCAGAAGTAGCAGTAGCAGTACTTGTAGTTGCAGCTGCAGTAGTAGAAGTAGTAGTAGCAACATTAGCAGTAGTAGGAGCAGCAACAAACAATAGTAGTAGTAGTAGTTATTGTTATTGTTGTTGTTGTTGTAGTAGTGGTAGTAGTGCAGTAGCAGCCACAACAGTAGTTGCAGTAGTTGTAGCATTAGTAGTTGTTGTAGCAGTAATAGTAGAAGTCGTAGTAGTAGTTGTAGTGGTAGTAGTAGCCGTAGCAGCAGTAATAGTTAAAGTAGTACTAGTACTAGTAGTAGCAGAAGCAGCTATCATAGTAGTAGTAGTTGTAGCAGTAGTCATAGAAATAGTAACATCAGTAGCAATGGTAGTTGGAGTAGTAGTAGCAGTAGTAGTAGAAGAAATGGTAGTAGTAGCAGTAGTAATAGTTGCAGCAGGATCCGTACTAGAAATAGTAGTAGTAGCAGCAGTGGCAGTAGTAGTAGTTGTAGCAAGAGCAGTAGGAGCAGAAGTAGTAGTAGCAGTAGTAGCAGTAGGAGTAGTAGTGGCAATAGTAGCAGATGAAGCAGGATCAGTAGTAGTAGTAGCAGTAATAGTAGGAGCAGTAGGAGCCGTAGTAGTAACAGCAGCAGCAACATAAGTAGTAGTAGTAGTAGTAGTAGAAGTCGTAGTAGTAGTAGTAGTAGTAGCAACAACAACATAAATTGTAGCAGAAGTAGTAGGAGTAGTTGTTATTGTACCAGTAGTAGCTGCAATAATAGCAGTAGCAATACTAGCAGTAGTCGCAGTGGCAGTAGTCGTAGTAGTAGTAGTAGTAGTAGTAGTAGTAGTAGTAGTAGTAGTAGTAGTAGTAGTAGTAGTAATAGTAGTAGTAGTAGTAGTAGTTGTAGTAGTAGTTGGAGTAGGGGTATATGTACTAGCAGGAGTATTAGCAGAAGTGGGAGTTGGACTAGGAGTAGTAGCAGCAAAAGTAGTGGTAGTAGTAGGAGTATTAGTAGTAGCAATAGTAGAAGTAGGAGTAAGAATAGTAGTAGTAGTCGTAGCATTATTATTAGTAGTAGTGGTTGTGGTAGTTGTGGTAGCAATAAGAGAAGTACTAGTAGTAGCTATTGCAGTATCCATTGTAGTAGTAGTTGTAGTACTAGTTGAAGTAGTAGTAGATGTAGTAGCACTAGTAGCAGTCGTTGTAGTAGTAGTAAAAGTAGTAGTAGGAGTAGTTGCTGTTGTAGTCGTACTTGTAGTAGTAGTACAAGTAGTAGTAGTAGTACGAGTACTATTTGTAGTAGTAGTTGTAGTAGTAGTAGTAGTAGCAGTAGCAATAGTAGTAGTAGTAGTTATTGTTGTAGTAATTATAGTAGTAGTAGCAGTATTAGTAGTACGAGTAATAGTGGTAGTAGCTGCTATACAAGTTGGATTTGGAGTAGTAGCAAGAGTTGTTGCAGGAGTTAAGAGTAGTAGTAGTAGCAGCAGCAGCAGCTCTAGGAGTTATAGTTGGAGTTGGTGTAGGGAGTATTAGTAGTAGTAGTAATAGTAGTCATTGTAGGAGTTGGAGTAGGAGTAGTAGTCGTTGTAGGAGTTGGAGTAGGAGCAGGAGTAGCAGTAGTAGTAGCAGCAATTGTATGAGTATTAGTAATAAATGTAGTAGTAGTAGTAGTAGAAGTAGACACAGAAGAAGTAGTAGTTGTGGCAGTTGCAACAATAGTAGTACTGGTAGAAGAAGTAGTAGTAGAAGTCGTACTAATAGTAGAAACAGTTATAGTAGAAGTCCTCGTAGTAGTAGTAGTAGCAGTAGTAGTAGTAGTCGTCGTCGTCGAAGGAGTACTAGTTATAGAAATAGTGGTAGTAACTATGTAGGAATGGGAATAGTATTTATCATAGTAGTTTTTGTAGATGTTGTTGTTGATTCAATTGTAGTTGTTAGAGTAGTAGTAGCAGCAACAGCAACTGCACTAGTAGCTGTAGTAATAGTAGTAGTTGTAGTTTTGGTAGTAGTAGTAGTAGTAGTCATAGTACTTGTCGCAGCAGCCATAGTTGTAGCAGTAGTAGTAGGTATAGTAGTTGTGGTAGTAGTAGTTGTAGTAGTAGTATTAGTCGGTGGAGTAGTAGTAGTAGTGGTAGTAGCAATACAAGTAGTAGTAGTGATAGTAATAGCAGTAGTAGTAGTTACAGTAGTAGCGATTGTAGTAGTACCAGCAATAGTATTTGTAGTTATTGTAATGGAATTTGCAGTAGTAGCTGTAATAGTTGTAGTAGTAGTAGTAGTAGGAGTAGCAGTAGAAGTAGGAGTTGGAATAGGATTTCTAGTAGCAGTAGTAGTAGTAGTTGTAGTATCCCAATCAGGAGTAGTAGCAGAAATATTAGTTGGAGTAGTTGTAGTTGTAGGGGTAGTTGTAGCTATAGTAGTAGCAGTAGGTGAAGTTGTAGTAGTAGCCCTATCCATAGTAATAGTAGTAGTAATAGCCGTAGTAGTAGTAGTAGCCGTGGTAGTAGCCGTAATAATAGTAGCAGTAGTGATAACATTAGTATTTGTTGTAGTAGTAATAGGAGTAGTAGGAGTAGTAGCTGAAGCAATAGCAGCAGCAGCAGCAATATTAGTAGTAAGATAAGTACTAGTAGTAGTAGCAGTAGTTGTAATAGTTGTAGTAGTTTTTTTAGTAGTAGCAATAGTACTAGTCGCAAAAGTAGTAGCAGTAGCAAAAATAGTAGTGGTAGTTGTTGTTGTAGCAATAGTAGTGGTAGTTTTAGTAGTAGCAGTTGTAGCAGTAGCAGCAGAAGCAGTAGCATTAGCAGTAGGAGTAATAGTAGTAGTAGTAGTAGTAGTTGTTGTAGTAGTAGTAGTAGTAACAACAATAATAGTAGGAGGAGATGTAGTAGTAGTAGTTGTCGTCGTTGTAGGAGAAGTGGTAGTAGTAGTAGTAGTATCTATAGTAGTAGTAGTAGTATTAGCAGTTATTGTAATAGTACAATTAGTAGTAGTAATAATAGCAGTATAAACAACACTTGCTATAGCAGTATGAACAGTAGCAGTTGTTGAAGTAATAGTAGTAGCAGTTGCTGCGACGACAATAGTAGTGTTGGTAGTGGCAGCAGTAGTAGCAGTAGCCATAATAGTAGCAATACTAGTGGAAATAGTAACAGAAGTAGCCGTAATAGTAGCAACAGTAGCAGTAGTGGAAGTAGCAGCACCAGTAGTAGAATCAGAAGCATTGGTCCGAGCAGCATTGGTTCTACTTCTATAACTATTCCTACTCTTGCTACAACTACTACTATTCCTAATCCTACTACAGCTACTCGTACTCTTGCTGTGGCTGCTACAACTACTACAGCTTCTACTACTGCTGCTACTGTTGCTGCTACTACTTCTATTGCTACTGCTACTGCTATTGCTACTAACATTTCTGCTACTATTACTCCTACTAGTCTTACTCCTACTAGTTTTACAACTACTAGTACTACTACTACTACCACCACCACTATAGTTACTACAACTACTGCTGCTGCAACTCGTACTACTACTACTACTACTACCAATACTAATACAACTACAACTACTTCTATGACTACTGCTACTACTACTACTTCTCCTCTTACTACTACCATTACTATTACTGCTACTACTACTTCCATTACAACTACTCCTACTACTAATAATACTCGAAGAACTACTACTATTCCGAACACTCCTGCTACTTCTACTACTATTGTTGTTACTACAATTACAATTACTACTTCATGTACTATAACAACGACAACTACTGTTGCTATTATTATTATTACTACTATGACTACTATTACTACTACTATTACTACTAGTACTACTACTACTATTACTACGAGTGCTACTGCTGCAACTACTACCACTACAACAACAACTACTACTCCCACTACTACAATGGCAAGAACTACTACAACTACTACTACTACTACTACTACTATTTCTACTACTACTGTTATTACTACTACTACTGCTACTACTACTGCTACTACTACTACTACTACTATGACTAAAACTATAGCTACTACTACTTCTACTACTACTACTGCTGCTGCTGTAGCTACTACTACTACTACTACTACTACTACCACTACTGCTACTGTTGCTACTACTCTTACTCCAACTTCTACTGCTATTACTACTCCTACTACTGCTAGTATTACCACAACTACAACTACTATTGCTCCTCCTACTACTACTCCTACAACTTATACTACTAAAACTACTACTGCTGCTGCTACTACAACTACGACTACTGTTGTTGCTGCTGTTATTGCAACCACTACTACTACTTCCACTACTCCAACTCCTACTACTCCTATTACTACTACTCCCTCTACTGCTCCTACCACTACTTCTACTAGTTCAACTGCTACTTCAACTCCAACTCCTCCTACTACTACTGCTACTACCAATACTACTACTATCTCTACTGCTACTACCACTACTACTACTACTACTACTACTACTACTACTACTACTACTACTACTACTACTACTACTACTACTACTACTACTACTACTACTCCCATTACAACAACTACTACTACTATTGCTGTTGGTACAACCACAACTACTACTACTCTTATTATTAGCATTACTACTACTAATTCTACTACAACAGTCGCAACCGCCACCCATACTGTTAATGTTGCTTCTACTACAATAAATACTACTACTACTGTTGTTGCTGCTACTGTTGTTGTTGTTGCTACTACTACTACTACCACCACCACTACTACTACTAGTACTAACACAAATACTACTACAACAACTAAAATATTACTACAACAACTGTTGCTACACCTACTACTACTACTACAACTACTACTATAATTATTGCCACTACTACTACTATTACTCATATTACTACTGATATTGCTACAAGTGCTTATACAACTATTATGTCTACTACTAGTACAACTACAACTCTAACTACCACTATTAATGAGGCTACTACTACTACTACTGCTACAACCACTATTGCTACTACTACTACTACTACTCCTACTAGTACTACTTCTACTACTACTACTTCTACTATTACTGCTGTTACTGCTGCTGCTGCTGCTGCTACCGCTACTGCAACTACCACTACTGCGATTACTACTTCTACTACTACTAGTACTACTACTAATGCCACTAGCGCTACGACCACTATGATTGCTATAATAACTACTGCTACTAACGTTATTTCTGCAACTACTATAACAATGTCTCCTACTATTACTATTGCTACTACAACTTCTACTACAACTATTCCTGCTGCTGCTACTTCTACTACTACTAATACTACTACTACTACAACTACTACAACTGCTACTAGTACTACTCCTACTCCTACTCTTACTACTACTACTCCTACTACTACTAATACTTCTACTAATACTGGTGCAACTACTACTACTACTACTACCGCTACTACTACTACCGCTACAACTAGTCTACAACTACTATTACTGCTATTGCTACTACTACTACTACTGCTACTAATGGTACTACAACTAAGGCTACTAGTACTACAACCACTACGACTACTACAATAACTACAGTTGCTACTGTTACTTCTACAACTACTATAACAACTACTATTGCTTCTACAATAACAACTAGTACAACTTCTATCAAAACTAATACTACTACTGTTACTGCTACTACTATGACTTCTTCTCCAACTACTACTGCTACTACCACTACTACTATAACTACTGTTGTTGTTGCTACCCTACTACTAGTACAACAACTACTACTTCTATTGCTACTATTACTGTTGCTTCTACTACTACTGCTACTACTACTACTACCATTACTACTAATACAACTGCTACTTCCACTACTACTATTACAAGTACTGCTGTTGCTACTACCATTACAATACTACTGCTACTACAATTGATACTACAACTACTGCTGCTAATACTACTACTACGATTGTTATAACTACTACTACTAGTACCCCAACTTTTGAAACTACTATTGCTACTGCTACTACAGCAACTACTACTGCTACTACTGCTATTATCGCTACTATTGGTTCTACTGCTACTATTGTTACTGCTACTATGACAACTACTACTACTACTAATACTACTATTGCTACTACGGCTAATGCTGTTGCTACTGCTACGACTACTACTTTTACTACTAATATTACTGCTACTACTACTACTATCACCACTAGGGTGCTGCAACCACAGCTACTTCTACAGTGACTTCTACAACTACTACGACTACTGCAACTACTACTACGGCTGCTACTACTACTGATACTATTACTTCTGCCACTATTACTACTACTTATACTACTTCTTCTAGTACTACTACAACTATTTCTATTACTCCTTCTGCAAATGCTACTATTGTTGCTGCTACTATTACTAATACCACTACTACTACTCCTACTTCTAATGCTACTACTACTACTACAATAGCTGCTACTGCTTCAACTACTACTACTGCTACTACTATTACTACTACCACTAGGGCAACTACTACTAGTAGTACACCTGCTACTACTAGTACTACAACTACTGTTATTTTTAGTAATGGTACTGCTACTACTACCGTGACTACTACTACTTCAACTACTACTACTGCAGCTGCTACTCCTACTACAACCGTTACTATTCCCATTATAACAACTACTACTCCTACTACTACTGCTACTACTGTTACTCCTACTACTACAACATCCTCTAATATCACACCAACTACTACTATTGCTACCACTACTACCCACCGCTACTGCTACTACTCCTACTCCTACTACTTCTACAACTACAACCACTACAACTGATGCTGCTGCTACTCGCACCACTACTCCTATTGCTACTACTACTATAACCTCTCCTACTACTACTGATACCCCAACTACTACTGCTACTACATCTACCTCTACTACTACTACCGCTGTTGTTACTCATATTACTACTACTACTACTGCTGCTACTACTGCTGCTGCTACTCCTACTGCTACTACTACTATTGCTACTATGACTTCTGCTACAACTATCGTAGTTGTTAGTCATACTACTACTATTACTGCTACTACTACTACCACTAATACTTCTTCTACTACTACTACTTCTAATACTTCTACTACTACAACAACTATAACTACTACTAATACCACAACTGCTATTACTACTTCTACTACTACTGGTACCACAACAACAACAACTACTACTAATACTCCTCCAACTCCAACTACAACTGACGCTGTTGCTACTCGCACTACTACTACTAGTTCTACTACTACTGCTACGACTAATTCTACTACTGCTACTACTAATATTATTACTACTGCTGCTGCTACTACAACTGCTACTACTGATACTACTCCTACTACTGCTACTACTTCTACAACTACTAATATTGATACTAACACTGCTACTACAACTACTACACTTACTATTACTACTACAACTACGACTACTACGACTACTACAACTAGTAGTACAGCTACTACTATTACTATGACTTCTGCTAGAACTATTGCTAGTACTACTAATACTAAGTCCACTACTACTACTTTTACTACTGCTACCACTAATTATACTACTTCTACTTCTACTACTGCCATTGCTTTTGCTACTACTACTGCTATCGATACTACTACTACTTCTCATACTACTACAACAACTGCTACTATTACTACTACCATCGTTAGTACTTCTACTACAGCTGCTGCTATGACTACTACTACTACTGCTACTGCTAATAATAATAATACTACAACAACTACTACTTCTGCTACTAATACTACTACTACTACTATAACAACAACAATAACAACAACTATTACAACAACTACTACTACTACCACTACAACTACTACTACTACCACTACAACTACTATTAATCCTCCTCCTCCTACTACTACTACTAACACTACTACTAATACTATGACTCCTACACCTACTACTACTGCTTCTACTACTATTGCTACTGTTGCTGCTGCTACAACTACTAGAACTACTATGACTCCTACACCTACTACTATTCCTGCTACTACTACTACTACTAGAACTACTACTACTACTCCTACAACTACTCTTAGTACTACGTCTACTACTACTGCTACTACTACTACTACAACTACAACTACTATTACTACTATTACTACTCCTACCACTATCCCTATTACTACTTCTACTACTACTACTCCTACAACAACTATAACTACTACTACGACTATTGCTACTGCTACTACTGCTACTAGCGCACCTACTAGGACAATTACTATAGCTACAAATACAATAACTACTACTATTGTAACTATTCCTCCTTCCACTATTGCAACTGCTACTGCAACTACTATTGCTACTACAACAACTATTGCTACTACTTCTACTGCTATTACAATTGCTACATCCACTACTAGTATAATTACTGCTTCTATTGCTTTTACAAATACTCCCGCTACTACTACCACTACTGCTACTCCGGCTACTATTGCTCCTACTACCCCTGCTACTATGATCGTAACTACTACTGCTACTATGAATACCGCCACTACTACTACTACTGCACTACTACAACTACTAGTATGATAACTACTGCTACTACTGCTGCAACTACTACGACAACTACTACAACTACCATTCCAACTACAGCTGCTACTACAACTAATCCCACTACTACTATTATTGCTACTACTACTACTCTAACCACGACTACTACTACTATTAGTACTACTGCTGCTATTAGTACTACTACTTCTAATGCTACTAATACTGCTACTGATACTGTACTACTTTTGCTATTGGTACTACTGCAACTATTACTATAGCTACAACTACTATAACTACTATTACTACTGCTGCTACAACAACAACTAGAACTACTACTATTGCAACTACTACAACTACTACTATGGCTACTACTACTGCTACTACTACTATAATTACTACTGCTGCTGTGACTCGTGCTACTACTACTATTACTATAACTACTAGTACCCGAACTACTGTTGCTATTGCAACAACAACAATTACTACAACAACTACTATTACTGCTGTTACTACTACTACTACTTCTACTACTACTCCTCCTACTACTATAGAAAAAACAACAACTACTACAACAACAACTGCTACTACTCCTACTACTACCACTGCTACACCTACTACTACTCCAACTACTACTTCTACTACTACTACAACTACTACTACTACTACTACTACAATAACTACTATTATTACTACTAGTACTACTACTACTCCTACCATTATCCCTACTATTAATACTACTACTACTACTCCCACAACAACTATAACTACTACTACAACTATTGCTGCTACTCCAACTGCTGCTAGTGCTTCTACTAGTAGAATTACTAGCGCGACAAATACAACAATAACTACTATCGTAACTATTCCTCCACCCACTACTGTTGTTGCTACTGCCTCTACTATTACTACTACTCCTACTGCTATTACAACTGCTCCATCCATTGCTAGTACAATTACTGCTTCTATTGTTATGACAAATATTGCCACTACTACCACCATTACTGCTACTCCCGCAAATACTACCACAACTGCTACTACTACTCCGACTACCTCTGCTAATACGACTGTAACCACTACTGCTACTATCACACTACTACAACTACTAGTATGATAACTGCTACTACAACTGCTACTACAACTACTAAATTTACCACTGCTACTACAACTGCTACTACTACTAATACTACTACTTCTACTATTATTGCTACTATGACTACCCATTCCACCACCACTACTACTATTAGTACTGCTGCTCCTATTGCTACTACTACTGCTACTACTATTACTACAACTACTACTACCACCAGTACAACTACTGCTACAGCAACAACAACAACAACTACTACTGCTACAGCTACTACTATTGCTACTACTATAATTGCTACTATTACTGCTACTGTTACCACCACTACTACTAGCGCTACCACTACCGCTACTGCTACTACTACTACCGCTATAGCTACGAATACTGCTACTACGAATACCACTCCTACTGCTACTACTACTAAAAATACTACTACAAATGCTACTTCGATTGCTACTACGACTCCTACTACTACTATTGTTACCACTACTTTAGCTACAACTACTACTACAGCTAACACTACCCCTACAGCTACTATTTCTACTGCAACTACTGCCACTATTACTGCGACTTCTACTACTACTATTACAACTAATACTACTAGTACCAGTACTATTCCTCCTCCTCCTACTACTACTACTACTACTCCTACTGTTGCTGCTTATACTGCTACTACTACTACTCCTACTGCTACTACCACACCTACTACTATTACTACTACTACTACTCCTACTGCTACTATTGCTACTGCAACTACTGCCACTACTGCTTCTGCAACTACAGCCACTATTGCAACTACTACTACTAGTAATTGTACTACGGCTCCTACTACAGCCACAACTACTACTGCTACTACTACTATTACTACTTAAGCTAATACTACTACTACTGCTACTATGACTACTACTACTACTACTACTACTACTGCTCGTACTGTTACTATTACTACTACAACTACTGCCACTACTGCTACTACTGCTGCTGCTGCTATTACAACAACTACTACTAGTACTACAACTACTACCGCTACGGCTACTACTACTACTACTGCTACTACTATTTCTACCATTACTGCTATTACTACTACAACAGCTAATACTACTACCTATGCTACTACGACTGCTTCTGCTACTACTACTGCAACAACTACTAATATTGCTAGTGCTAGTGGTAGTAGTAGTGGTACTACTACTACTGCTACTACTATTACTACAACAAATAATACTGGTAGTACTGCTACTTATGCTGCTTGTACTACCACTACAACTACTACTATTGGAACAACTACTATTGCAACTACTACTACTACTACTAATGTTACTGCTACTACTGCTGCTACTGCTGCTACTACTTCTGTTACAACTGTGACTATTACTATTAGTACTATTGCTACTACTGCTACTACAATCGCAACTAGTGCTACAACTACTACTCCTACTATGACTATGACAACAGCTATAGGTGCTTCTATCACTTTTCCTACTACTACCCCTACTTCTAGAACTACTGCTACTTATAATGCTACAATTGATACCACAACGATTACTACTACTAGTACTACGACTATTACTTGTCCTACTACTACCGCTACTACTACGACTACTACTACTAATTCTACCACTTCTACGGCTACTGCTACTACTGTGTCTGCTGCTGATACTACTACGACTACTACTATTGTTACTCTACTATAACTAATTCTTCTACTACTACCACTACTGCTACAAATACTACTACTATCATTCCTCATAACGCTTCCACTAGTGCAACTACAACTATGGCTCCTACTGCTACTGCAACTACTACTACTCCTACTACTGGTACTACTGTTACTACTACTACTACTACTACTGCTGCTACTTTGCCTACTACTACAACTAAAAGTATTAGTACTACTACAACTACTACTACTACTATTACTACTACTACTAATGTTACTACTCCTACTAGTACTCCTACAGCTACTTCTACCCCTACTGTTGCTAGAATTACTATTGCTACTACTCCAACTTCTGCTATTACTAGTACTACTACTACTACTGCTAGTTCTACTATTGCAAGTACTACTGCTACTGCTACCACTGCTCCTGCTACTACTTTTGCAAATGCTAATACTACTACTACTCATACTACTACTTTTGCTACTAATACTGCTATTACTTCTGCTATTGCGACTACTGCTACTACTACAACTATGGTAATAACAACAACAACAACTACTACTACTACTACTACTACTACGGCAACTACTACAAATACTACTATGGCTACTACTATTGTTGCTACTTCTGTTACTACTACAACTACTAGTACTCCAACTACTACTGCAAATCCTATTGCTACTCCTACTTCAACTACTACTACTACTACTACTACTGCTGCTGCTGCTGCTGCTAATACTACTACCACTAATGCTAATACTACTACTACTACTACTACCACTAATGCTACTACTACTACTACTACTACTACTACTAATACTACTACTACTACTACTGCTACTACTACTACTATGACTACTACTCCTCCTCCTACTACTACTTCTACTATTACTACAACAACAACAACAACAACAACAACAACTACTACTACTACTACTACTACTACTACTATTACTCCTTACAACAACAATTACTACTATTACTCCTACAACAACTACTACTAGGACTGCTACGACTACTACTACAAGTACTCCAGCTGCAACAATTACTACTGCCACTAGTAGTACAACTACTCCTACTGCTATTACACTTGCTACAGCTACTACTAGTCCTATTACTGCTGCTATTGCAACTACAAATACTGCCACTACTACTACCGCTACTGCTGCTAATACTATTGGAACTGCTAGTGCTGCTACTGCTACTACTACAGCTCCTACTACTTCTGCTGCTGCTATTACTACTACTACTACAACTACTATTGCTACTACAACTACTACTGCTACTGCTAATTCCACTACTACTACTGCTACAACTACTGCTACTACTACTACTTCTACTACACAGCTAAAACTACTAGTATGATAACTACTTCTATTGCTGCTACAACCACCACTACTACTACAATGACCACTCCTACTATTTTTGCTACTACGACTACACTTACTACCAACACCACTACTATTAGCACTACTGCTCCTGCTGCTACTATTATCGTAACTACTACTGCTATAATTACTACTAAGACAACTACTGGTACTGCTACAACTAGCACTATTGCTACTGCTACAAATGCTACTACTACTGCAACTGCAATTATTGATTCTGCTTCTGTTACTACTACGGGTATAGCTACCAATACTGCTAATACTGCTACCACTGCTACTACTATTACTACTGATAATATTACTTCTAATGCTACTACGACTGCTACTACTACTGCTACTACTACTATAACTACTAATGCTACTGCTACTACTAATACTATAACAGCTTCTACTAGAGCTAATAATACTTCTACTACTGCTACTACTGCTGTAAGTGCTACTACTACTGCCACTAGTGCTACTGCAACTATTACAACAACTACTACTAGTACTAGTACTACTCCTCCTCCTCCTACTACTCATACTACTACTGCTACTACTACTACTACTATTGCTAGTAGTACTACTATTGCTACTAGGACTGCTATTGCTACTACTACTACTATTGCTGCTACTATGACTGCTACAACTACTGCTACTGCTACTGCAACTATTGCGTATATTACTACAGCTGCTGCTCTTACTGCTACTATTATAGCTATAACTACTATTACAAGTACTACTCCTACTACTCCTACTACTACTCCTACTACTACTACTACTTCTATTGCTACTATTGCTACTATGACTACTGCAGTGAATACTACTACTGCTACTATGATGGCTTCAGCGATAGCTACAAGTACTACCACTACTATTGCTACTGCAAATACAGCTAATGCTACAACTGCTACACCTACTACTACTGGTACTGCTACTATTGCTGCTACTACTACTATTACTACTACTGCTGCTACAACTACTACTACGACTGCAACTACGACTCCTACTACTACTACTACTAACACTACTACTACTACTAGTTTGTCTACTACTACTACTACTATGGGTACTACTACTGCTACAACAACTGCTACCACTGATACTATGGGTGCTACTACTAACAATACTACTACTACTTCTACTACTACCACAGCTACTACACATACTACTCCTACTACTATTGGAACTACTATAACTACTTCTACAACTACTACTACTCCTGCGACTACTGCAACTACTACTCCTCTACTACTACCACTATAATTGCTGCTGCTACTACTAGAATTTCTATTATTACTACTACTCCTACAACTACAGCCACTACTACCCCTACGAGTGCTACTACTACAATAAGTACAACTACTACAATTGCAGCCACTACGACCCCTACGAGTGCTACTACTACTACTTTCACTGCTGATGTTGTAGCTACAAATACTACTACTATTACTGCTGCTACTACTACTGCTACGACTAGTTCTGCTAGTACTACTACTACCACAACTCCTACTATTACTGCAACTACTTCTACCACTACTACTACTACTACTTATACTACTACTACAACAACTACTACTACTACAGCTACTACTACTGCTGCTGCTACTACTACTACTACTACTAATACTACTACTGCTACTGCTACTACTGATGTTGTTGCTGTAATCACTGCTACTTCTACTACAGCTACTACTACTATTACTACAATTACTACTACGACAATAATTAATGAGGCTGCTGCTACTACTAATACCGCTTCTATAGCTACTGCTGCTACTACTGCTACAACTGCTATTGCTGCTGCTGCTATTACTTCTGCTGCTTCTACTGCTATAGCTACTACTATAACTACAATTGTTACTGCTGCTGCTATGTCTGTTGATACTACTGCTACTACTATTGGTACTACAACAACTACTGCATCTACTATGACTACTGCAACTAGTACTACTATTACTATTAGAGCTGCCTCTGCTCCTGGTAATACTACAACTGTTGCTGTTGCTACCACTACTGCTCCTACTGCTGTGACATCTAGTAGGACTACTACTACTACTGCTACTACTATTGCTTCGGCTTTTACAACTTGTACTACTACAACAACTGCTGCTGCTACTACTACTACAACAACTACTACTATTGCTGCTTCTCCTGCTACTATTACTACTACTACTGCTGCTGCTACTATTACTACTACAACCAATACAGCTTCTGCTCCAATTACTACAACTAGTATAACTACTACTACTACTATAGCCGCTTTAGCTGCTGCTACTTCCATTACTGCTGCTACTGCTATTACAACTACTTCTCTTACAGCTACTACTACTGCTCCTACTGCTACTACGACTATTACAGTAGCAACGGCTACTACTACTATACAACTACAACTTCTGCCACTGCTATTACAACCACTACAGCTACTACTACAACAACTACTACTAGTACTACAATTACTACTACTATTGCTGCGTCTACTGGTAAAACTACTGTTGTTGCTACTACAGCAACTGCCACTACTGCTCCGATTGATACTACTACTATAGCTATTGCAACTGCTACTACTGTTGTTGTTCCTACTGCTACTACTACTTACAACAACTACAACTACTACTGCTACTACTATTGCTACAATTGCTACTTCTACTACTATTGCTACTAATGTTGCTATGACTACTACTACGACCAACACTACCACTGCGATAACTACTACTACAGCTAATACTAATACTACTACTACTTCTACCACTGCTGCAACTACTACTTCTAGTACTACTACTATTGTCACTACTACTACTAGTACTGCTATTTGTGCTACTGATGTTGCAACTACTACTACTACTGCTTTTGCTACTAGTATTACTACTACTACTACTACTACTGTCACTACTACTACTAGTGCAGCTACCACTACTACCATTTCTTCTACTACTAGTACTACAACAACTACTACTACGACTGTGGCTACTACTTCTAGTATTACTACAGTTACTATTACTACTACTACAACTGTTGTTGCTATTATTGTTGCTACTACTACTGCTGTTGCTACTACGACTGCAACTACTACTGCTGCCGCTTCTACTTGTACCACAACTTGTACTACTGCCACTACTTTTGCTACTACTACCACTACTAGTACTACTACTACCGCTACTACTATTACTACTACTGCCACTACTACTGCTACGACTTCGACTACTACTACTGGTACTACTATTACTAATACTACTACTACAACTACTATGACAACTACTACTACCACTACAGCTCCAACTCCTCCAACTACTACTACTACAATTGCTGCTATTACTAAAGCTATTGCTGCTACTACTATTGCTACTATTGTTGCTACAACAACAATAGCTACTACTACTCCTATAACTACTACTACAACTACTACTACTGCTACTTCCACTTCCACTATGACTAATTCTCTTACTACTACTAGTATTGCTACCATTTTGACTACTACTACTATGGCAACTACTTACGCTACTGCTACTTCCTGTAATACGGTTACTACTTTTACTACTACTACTACTACTACTATTATTGGTACCCCTACCACTACTACGGCTACTGCAACTACTAATAATACTACTAACACTACTACATCTACTACTGATACTACTATTACTACTGTTCCTGCTACTACTACTACTGCTACTGCTGCTACTATTACTTTTACTACTACTCCGACTACTACTACTACTAGTACTACTACTACAACAACTAGCACCACTATTACTATTACTGCTACTACTGCTACTACCGCTACAAATAGTACTACTACTACAACTACGACCACTGTTGCTATTGTTGCCTCTCCTACTAGTACTACTACTACCACTACTACTACCACTACTACTACAACTACTATTACTACTAGTACTATTACTAATCCTAATACTCCTCCTCCTACTACTACTACGACTACTACTATTGCTATACTACTACTCCTAATACTACAACTTCTAACGCTCCTACTACATCTACTACAACTCCCACTACTCCTACTACTACTACTGCTACTACTCCTGCTACTCCTACTTCTGTTACTATTACTAGTTCTCCGAATACTCCTACTACTACTCGAAAAACTACTACTTCTGCTACAACAACTACTACTCCTCCTACTATTACTCTTACTACTACTACTACTACTATTTCTGCTACTACTATTATTACCACTGCTACAACTGCTACAATAGCTACTACTCCTCCTCCTCCTCCTACTACTACTATGACTACTGCCAATACTACTACTATTGCTACTACTACTACCTCCTCTGGTACTACTACCGCAACCACTACTTCTTCTAATACTGCTACTCCAACTTCAATTCCCAGTCCTATTACTATTCCTAAAACTACCACTTCGTCTACTTCTAATACTACTTCTACTTCCACTACTACTACTTCCACTACTACTACTACCGCAACTACTACTACTACTACTACTGCTGCTGCTGCTGCTGCTACTACTATGCCTACTACTCCTACCTGTGCAACTATTGCTATTGCTACTACACCCACCACTACAACTTCTATTACTGCTACTACTATTATTACAACTCCTACTCCTAATCCTACCACTACTACAACTACTACTCCTCCCCCTTCGACTACTACTACTACTCCTACTCCTGTTACTACAACTAACACTACTCCTACTAGTACTACTACTGCTACTATTCCAACTCCAACTCCTACCAGTTCTCCAACTACTACAATGACTACTACAACCACAACTACTACTGCTCCTACTACAACAGCTGCTGCTACTACTACTGCCCCTACTACTATTAATACAACTATCATTATTACTACTACCGCTACTTTTATGATAACTACAGCTACTACTACTACTACTGCCCCTATTACTACTACTACCACAACAACTACGACTACTACTGCTGCGCTGCTACTGCCACTACTACTACAACTACAAATATTACTACTATTACAACAATAACAACAACAACAACTACTACTACTACTACTCCTCCTCCTCCTCCTCCTCCTCCTCCTCCTCCTCCTACTAGTCCTATTGCTACAACTACTGCTACTGCTACTATTACAACTACTACTATAGCTACAACTACAACTGCTACTGCTACTGCTACAGCTACTCCTACTACTACTAGCGTTACAACTACGACAACTATTGCTACTACTACTAGTTTTGCTTAAGCTACTACTATCGCTACAACTACTAGTACTACTACTACTAATACCACTGCCACTACTACTGCTGCTGCTAATACTACTATTAATGCTACTACAACGGCTACTACCATAGCTACTACTATAGCTACTACCACTACTGCCACTACTACTATTCCTACTGCTACTACTACATCTAATACTACTACTGCTGCTACTGCTTCTACTACCCCTACTACTACAACTGCTACTATTACATTTACTATTGCTAGTACAAGTACTACTCCTCATCCTCCTACTAGTACTAGTTCTACTACCACTCCTACAACTACTGCTACATCATCCAATAGTATTATTGCTACAGCTACTACTACAACTAATACTAGTATTTCTGCTAGTACAACCACTACAGCAACTGCTACTGCTACAATTGCTATTGTAACTACAGCCACTACTGCTACAGTTTCTACTACTACTACTACAAGTACTACTACTAGTACTAGTACTATTCCTCCTACTACGACTACTACTATCACTGTTGCTACTATTACTACTACTGTTGTGCCTACTACTACTACCACTACTATTACTACAACTACTACTCTAATACTAATACTACTGCAACTATGACTGCTACTGATATTGGTACTTCTAGTTCTGCTGCTACTATTGAGACTACAACCACTACCATTGTTGCTACTGCAAGTACTACTACTACTACAAATACTACTGCTATGACTATTACTACTGCTAATAATACTGGTAGCACTACTACTAATACTGCTACTATTACTACTACTGCTGCTACAAGCGGTACTACTATTGTTGCAACTACTCCGACTACTAATACTAGAACAAATACGACTGCTACTACTACTACCACCACCACCACCACCACTACGGCTATTGCTACTAATACATCTACTACAGCTGATTATGTTGCTCCTACTACTCTTCCAACTCCCACCCCTACTCCTACTCCTACTACTACTACTATTATTACAACCACGACTATGACTGATGGTACTACTACTACTTCTACTACAACTACTACTGCTACTGCTGCTACTACCACTGCTACTGCTGCTACTACTACTTCTACTACTACTGCTACTACTACTACTACTACAACTCGTACTACTACTACTGCTGCAAATTCTGCTACTGCTACTCCAACTACTACTACTTCTACTGCTGCTGCAAATTCTGCTACTGCTACTCCAACTACTACTACTACTACTACTGCTGCTGCTTCTACTAATCTTCCTACTACTACCCCAACTCCTGAAACTACTATTACTACTACTAATACTACTACTATTACAACTACCACTACTACAACTAATGCTACTGCTACTACTATTGCTATTGAAACTACTAGTACAACTACTACTGCCACTACTGCTACTGCCACTATTGCTACTGGTACTATTCCTACTTCTACTACTACTTCTACTACCACTACCACTAACTTTACGACTACTACTACTCCTGCGATAACTTCTACTATGACTACAACTACTACTATGACAACAACACTACTACTACTACTATTATTACTACTACTGCTACTATTGTTGCTACTACAACAATGACTACTACCACTACTCCTACTATGACTTCTACAACAACAACAAGTACTACTACTATAACTACCACAATAATGACTACTACTATTATAAAAACTACAACTACTACTACTCCTAATACTCCAATTCCAACTACCACAATTACTACTACTACTATTAGTACAACCACTACTACTACTACCACGACTACTACTACAATTGCTGGTACTACTACAACTACTACTTCTATTACAACTTCTGCTACTCTCATTATTGCTCCAGCTACTACTAATACTACTACTCCTACTCCTACAACTGCTACTACTGCCACTACTCCTACTCCTACTACTACTTCTTTTACAACTACTATTACTACAACTACTACTATTACTTCTACTGCTAGTCCTACTATTACTCCAACTACTACTACTACACTTACTACTACTCCTGCTGTTATTACTACTATTGCTCCAACTTCTACTATGACTACTATTACCGCTACTACTTCCTCTACTACTACTATTACTATAAATACTAGTATCAATTCTGCTACAAATACTACTATGACTACTATAACTATTGCAACAACAACAACAACAACTACTACTACTACTTGTACAATTGCTACCACAACTACAACAACAACTACTACAATCACTCCTACTGATGCTACTAGTACTACTACTACTGATACTACTACTACTACTACTACTATAACTACTCCTACTGCTACTACTACTACTTGTAGTACCACTATTAATAGTACTACTGCTACTGCTACTACTACCATTACTACCACTATTACAACTACTACCACTACTACTACTTTTACTAGTACAACTACTACTGCTACTCCTAATGATACTACTACTACTCCTAGTTATACTAGAACAACTACTACTGCTACAATTTCTACTACTATTACTAATACAACAACAACAACTACTATTATTACTACTACCACAACTACTACTACCACTACCACTACTACAACTCCTACTACCACCACCACTACTACTACTACTATTATTGCTACTATAACTATTCATACTCAAACTCCTACTCCTACTACTGCTGCTACTCCTCCTGCTGCTACTACTATTCCTACTTGTACTACTACTGCTACAGCAACTTTGACTTCTACAACAACTACTACTACTACAACTACTGCGCCTACGACTGCTACTACTACTAATACTACTACTACTATGGCTGCTGCTACTCGAACTCCTACTCCTACTTCCACTCCTACAACTACTTCCACTACTACAACTATTACTCCAACAACAACTACTACTACGACGATGATTGCTAGTATAACTACTACTGCCATAACTGTTACTACTAATATTACTATTTCTAAAACTACTACTACTACTGCTCCTATTACAACTACTACTTCTACAACCACTACTACTACTACTTCTGCTACAACCCCTACTACTAGTATTACTACTTCTACTACTACTACTACTCCGAATCGAACTCCAACAACTACGATAACTCCTACTATTATTTCTACTACTACAACTACTACTACAACTACCACTCTTACTACTGCTACTACTACTATTACTAATAGTACTCCTTCTCCTCCTC
>RXID01003083.1:1158-18658 GCA_005019695.1 Trichopus zeylanicus subsp. travancoricus
GTAAAAATTGGAGTAGGAGTAGTAGAAGCATTAGTAGTAGTAGAAGTGGAGTAGTAAAGTAGTAGTACGTGTTGGAGTAATAGCAGTATTAGTAGTTGTCATAGGAGAACTTGTAGTAATTGTCATAGAAGTAGTAATAGTCATAGTAATTGGAGTAGTTGTAGTAGAAGTAGGAGTTGTAGCTGTAATTGCAGGAGTAGTAGTAGTATTAGTAGTAGTAATAGTTGTAGTAGGAGTAGTAGTAGTTCAAGTAGTAGTTGCAGCTATAGCAGTAGTAGTAGTAGTAGTAGCAGTAGTAGCAGTAGTAGCAGTAGTAGAAGCTGTAGTAGTACAAGTAGTAGGAGTAGTAGTAGTTCAAGTAGTAGTAGTAACAGTAGTAGTAGCAAATGTAGCAGTAGTAGCAGCTGTAGTAGTAGAAGTAGTAGTTGCAGCAGTAGCCATAGTTGTAATAGACTTAGTAGTTATAGTAGCAGTAGTAGTCACACTGGTAGTTGTAGTAGTAGCAATTGTAGTAGCAGTAATAGTAGTAGAGTAGTAGCAGTAGTAGTAGTAGTAGCATCAGCAGCAGTAGCAGCAGCAGTTTAGTAATAGTTGTACTAGTAGTAGTAGTAGTAGTAGTAGCAGCAGTAGCAGTAGTTGGACCAGCAATAATATTAGCAGAAGTAGTACTAGTCATTGTAGTAGTCATAGCTGTAGTAGTAGTAGCATGCACAAGTAGTACCAGTAGTACTAGTAGTTGTAGTAGTTGAAGCAGCACTGCAACAATAGTAGTTGTAGTAGTTGAAGCAGTAGTAGTAGTAGTAGTGGTAGTAGTAGTAGTACTAGTAGTAGTTGCAGTAGTAGTAGTTGTTGTTGTTATTGTAGTAGTAGTAGCAGCAGGAGGAGTAGCATTAGTACTAGTAGAAGCAGTAATAGTAGTAGTAGTAGTTGTACCCACAATAGTAAAGTAGCGGTAGTGGAAGTAGAAGTAGTAGTAGTTGAACTACTAATAGTAGTAGTGGCATTTGTGGTTGTAGTCGTAGTAGTAGCAGAACTAGTAGTATTAGTTGTAGTAATAATAGTAGTAATTATAGCAATTATAGCATCTGCAGTAGTAGGAGTAGAACAGTAGCAGCAACTGTACTAGTAGTAGTAGTACTAGCTGTCATTGTGTTAGTTGTAGTAGTAGTAATAATAGTAGTAGGAGGAGGAAGAAGTAGTAGCAGTAGTAGTTATAATGGCTACAAAAGCAACAACAGCAAAGTAGCAACAACAACAACAGTAATAGTAGTAGTAGTAGTTGTAGTAGTAGTATTGGTAGCAGCAGCAGCAGCAGCAGTTGTAGTAGTAGAAGCAACAACAGTAGTAGTAGTCGTAGTAGTAGCAATAGTTGCAGTAGTAGTAGTAGTAATAGTAGCAATAGTAGTAGTACTAGTAATAGCAGTAGCAGGAGTAGCAGAAGTAGTATAAGAAGTAGCAGTAGTATTAGTAGTAGCAGCCGCCGCTATTGTAGTAGTTGTAGTTGCACCAGTAGTAGAAGCAGCAGCATTAGTAGTGGTCCTAGTATTACTAGAAGTAATAGTAGTAGCAGTAGCATCAACGAAAGCTATAGTAGAAGTTGTAGCAGCAGTAGTAGTAGGAGTAGTTGTAGAAGTAGTAGCACAAGTAGTAGTAGTAGTAGTAGTAGGGGTAGCAGAAGTAGTAGCAGTAGTATTAGTAGTAGTTGTAGTAGAAGCAGTAGCAGTAGTAGTAGTAGCAGCAGCAGTAGTAGTAGCAGAAGTAGTAATAGTAGTAGTAGTAGTAGCAGCAACAACAGTAGTAGTAGCAGTAGCAGTAGTTGCAGTAGTAGTAATAGCAGAAGTAGTTGCTGTAGTACTTGTAGTTGTTGTAGTATAACCAGTAGCAATAGTAGTACCAGTAGTGGTAGTGGCAGTAGTAGTAGTAGTCGTAGAAGTAGTATTAGTAGTAGCAGTAGTAGTAGTAGTGATAGCATTAGTTGTACCTGTGGTAGTAGAAGCAGCCATAGTAGTGGTAGGAGAAGTAGTAGTAGTAGTAGTTGTGTTGTTATTGTAGTAGTAGAAGTAGAAGTAGTAGTGGTAGTAGTAGCAGTAGCAGTAACAGCAGCAATTTTAGTAGTCTTAGTAGTAGTAATAGTAGTAGTTGTAGTAGTAGCAGCAGCCGCAATTGTAGTTGTACTAGTAGTAGTAGCGGCAACAATAATAGTAGTATTAGTTTAGCAGTAGTCTTAGTAGTAGTTGTGGTCGTTACGGTAGTAGTAGTAATAGTTGTAACTATTGTAGTAGTAGTAGCTGTAGCTGTAGTACTAGTAGCAGCAGTAGTAGTAGTGGTAGCGGTAGTAGCAGTAGTATTGGTCGCCACAGTAGTAGTAGTTGTAACAGTTGTAGTAGTAGCAGCAGTAGTAGTAGTGGTAGTAGTAGTAGCAGTAGTAGTAGAAGTAGTTGTAGTAGTTGAAGTAGTAGTAGCAGTAGTTGTAGTAGCAAAAGTAGTAGTAGTAGTAGGAGGAGGAGGAGCAGTAGTATCGATAGTCACAGTAATGGTAGTCGCAGTAGTAGAAGTAGCCGTTGTAGTACAAGTAACAGTAGTTGTAGTAGCAGAAGTAGTAGTTGTAGGAGAAGAAGTAGTAGTAGTAGTAGTGGTAGTACTAGTAGTAGTAATAATAGTATTAATAGTAGTAGTAGTAGAAGTAGTAGTAGTAGTTGTAGTCTTAGTGGTAGTAGTAGTTGTAGTATTAGTAGGTGCAGCAGTAGTAGTAAAGAAAGTAGTAGTAGGGCAAGTAGTAGCAGCAGCAGTAGTAGCAACAGTAGTAGTAGCGGCGGTAGTACTACTAGTCGTAGTATCTAGAGCAGCAGTAGTAGTATTAGTAGTACCATTAGTGGTAGTTGCAGTAGTAGTAGCTGTTGTAGTATTAGAAGTAGTAGCAGTAGTTGAACTAGAAGTAGTTGTAGTTGTAGTTATTGTAGAAGTTAATGTTGTAGCACAAGTTGCAGTAGTTGTAGTATTAGTTGTACTAGTAGCATTCACAGTAATAGTAGCAATAGCTGTAGAAGTAGAAGTAGTAGCGGAAGTAGTACTTGTAGTAGTGGTGGCAACCATAACATCCGTAGTAGTAGTAGAAGTAGTAGCAGAAATCATAGTGGTAGCAGAAGTAGTAGAAGTAGAAGTAAGAGCATCAATAGTAGCCACTATAGTCGTAGTTGTAGTAGTAGCAGCAACAGAAGTTGTAGTAGTAGTTGGAGTAGCAGCGGTAGTTATAGCAGTAGTTGTATTATTAGGAGTAACGACAGCCGTAGCGGTGGTAGAAATAGTTGTAGTCATCGTAGTAGTTGGAGTATCTATAGTAGTAGATGAGGTAGTAGCAGTAGCAGTAGTAGGAGCTGCAGTAGTTGTTGTAGTAATAGTCATAGTAGTAGGAGCAATAGCAGTTTTTGTCATTGTAGCAGTAGTAGTGGGAGTTCTAGTAGCAGTAGTAGTAGAGTAGTTGGAGCGGTATTAGTAGAAGTTGTTGTAGCCGCAGTCATAGTAGTAGCAGAAGGAGCAATAGCAGAAGTAATAGGAATAGAAGTAGTCGTAATTGGAGAAGTAGCAGAAGTAGTAGGAGTAGCTGTTGTAGTAGCAGTTGCAGAAGTAGTAGCAGAAGTAGTAGTAGCAGCAGCAGCAGCAGTAGTAGAAGTAGTAGATGTAGTAGTTGGAGCAGTAGTAGTAGTATTAGTAGTAGTAGCAGTATCACAAGTTGTAGTAGTAGTATTAGTTGTAGCTGTCGCAGTAGTAACAGTAGTTGTGGTGCTAGTAGTAGTCATAGAAGTCGGACAATTAGCAGTAGAAGTAGCAGTAGTCATAGTAGTAGCAACTGCAGCTACAGTCGGAGTAGTAGCAGTAGTCGTAGTAGCAGTATTAGTAAAAGTGGTAGAAGCAGAAATGGTTGTAGTAGTAGTAGTAGTAGTCATAGTCAAAGTAGTAGTAGCAGGAGTAGTAGCAGTAGTGGCAATAGTAGCTGTAGCAACATGGGCGGTAGTAGAAGTTGTAGTAGTAGTAACAGTAGTAGTAGGAGCTATAGTCGTAGTAGAAGCAGCAGTAGTAGTAGCAGCAATAGTAGTAGTAGTATTAGCAGCAGCAGTAGCAGTAGCAGTAGCAGTAGGAGTAGTAGTAGTAGGAGAAGTAGTAGTAGTGGTAGTAATATTAGTAGTTGGTAGTAATATTCGTATATAGCATTAGCATTTAGTATGCAAGAGGAGTAGTCGTGTAGCAGTAGTAGCGTAGTAGCCGTAGTAGTTAGTATTATAGTAACTATGCATCTGTAGTTTAGTAGGTAGTAGTACTCATAGTAGTCGTAGTAGTTATTAGTAGTAGTTGTTTAGCATTAGTAGAGTCGTAGTCGTCAGTATACTAGTCATAGCAGTATTAGTCATAGTCGTACTAGTGTAGTAGAATGTCATAGTAGGAGTTAGTTCGCAGGAGGAGTCGTTGTGGTGGTAGTAGAAAGTGGTGAGTAGTCAATACTAGTTGTAGTAGTAGTAGTAGTGGCAACAATGTATAGTAGGAAGTGTAGCAGCAGTTAGTAGCTAGTAGTAACAGCAGCAGTAGTAGTTGCAATAATAGTAATAATAGCAGTAGTCATAGTTGGAGTAATAGTAGTTGTAGAAGCTATAGTAGCGGTAGTAGCACTAGTAGCGGTAGCCTGAGTAGTAGTAGTAGCAATAATTGCAGTAGTAGTAGTAGTAGTAGCAAGAGTAGTCAAAGTAGTGTCAGATGTAGTAGTAGTCAAAGTAGTAGTAGTGGTAGTAGTAGTAGTAGTAGTAGTAGTTATCTGAGTGGCAGTAGCAGTAGTAGCAATAATAGAAGCTCTAGTAGTAGTAGTACTAGTAGTCATAGTAGTTGAAGTAGCCATAGTAACCTCGCCGATAGTTGTAGCTAAAGTAATAGTAGTAGGAAAAGTACTCGTAGTTGTAGTAGTAGTAGCTATCGTAGTAGTAGGAGCGGCAGTGGTAATAGAAGTAGTAGTAGCAATGGTACCAGTAGTTGTTGTTGAATCAGCCATAGTAGTGGCCGTAGAAGAAGTAGCAGTGAAAGTAGTAGTAGCTGATATTGTAGTAATAGTCATAGCAGGAGCAAAAGTTGCAGTAGTAATTCCAGAAGTAGTAGTAGGAAAAGTAGTAATAGTAGCTGTAGCAGTTCTTGTAGTATTAGTAGTAGCAGTAGTAGTAGTAGTTGTTGTAGCAGAGCAGTAGTAGGAGTAGTAGCGATAGTAGTAGTAGGTATAGTAGTGTTAGAAGAAGTAGTAGTAGTAGTAGCAGTTGTGGTAGTTGTATTAGTAGTAGTAGTAGAAGTTGGAGTAATAGTAGCGGCAGTGGTAGTAGTAGTAGTAGTAGCGGCAGTAGTAGTAGTAGTAGTAATAGCAGTAGTATCATCAGCAATAGTTGTAGTAGTAGTCGCAGTAGTAGTTGAAGCCGTAGGACTTTCAGTAGCAGTAGCAGTAGTAGTTGTAGAAGCAGTAGTAGTAGTAGCAATAGTTGTAGTGGCAGTAGTAGTACCAGAATTAGTAGTAGGAGGAGAAGTAGTAGTAGCAGCAGTAGTGGTAGTAGTAGCAGTAGTAGTGGTGTTAGTAGTTGTTGTTCTTGTAATAAGAGAAGTAGAAGTTGAAGTAGTAACTATAATAGTAGTAGAAGTAGTATTAGCAGTAGCAGAAGTAGTAGTAGTAGTAGTAGTAGTAGTTGTAGTAGAAACCATAGTACTCCCAGTAGCAGTAGTTGTAGTTGTTAAAACAGTAGTAGCAGTACTAGAAATGGAAGTAGTAGTAGTAGTAGTTGTAGTTGTTATAGTACTCGTAGTGCTAGTAGCAGTAGTAATAGTACAAGTAGTAGATGTAGTAGTAGTAGTAGAAATAGTGACTGAAGCAGCAGTAGTAGTAATACTAGTAGTCATTGAGGTTGTAGTAGTCGTAGTAGCAATAGAAGTAGTAACATAGTAGTAGGTGTAGCAGTAGTAGTAATGGCAACAGAAGTAGCCGCAGTAGAGGTAGAAGTAGTCGTAGTAGGAGTTTTAATAGGAGTATTAGTAGTAGTAGTGGTTGTAGTAGAAGTAGTGGTAGGTGTAGTAGTAGGAGGAGTAGGATAAGTAGTAGTATAAGGTGTAGCAGAAGTAGTAGCAGTAGTAGCAGTAGTTGAAGTAGTAGTAGTAGTTGTTGTAGTAACAGAAATAGTAGTAGTTGTAGTAGTTGTAGCAACAATAGTAGTAGTAGTAGCAGTAGTGGTAGAAGAAATAGTATTCATAGTAGTGGTAGTAGTAGTAGTCATAGTAGTAGGAGTAATAGTAGTAGTAGTACTAGTAGTAGTAGTAATATTAGTAATATTAGTAGGAGTAAAATTAATAGTAGTAGTAGTAGCAGTAGTAGCAGAAGTGGTAGTAGAAGTAGTAGTAGTAGTAATAGTAGCAGTAGTAGCAGTTGTAGCAGAGGTAGTAGTAGCAGTAGTAGCAGAAGTAGTAGTAGCAGTAGTAGTTGTTGTAATTGTAGCGATCATAGCAACCATAGTAGTAGTAGAAGTAGTAGCAGTTGTAGTAGCAGAAGTAGTAATAGCAACGCTGGTAGCTGCAGTATTAGCAGTAGTAGTGGTAGTAGTAGCAGTAGTAGTAGTGGTAGTAGTAGGAGCTGTTGAAGCGATTGTAGTTCGAGTAGTTGAGGAGAAGTAGTAGTAGTAGTAAGAGTAGCAGTAGCAACTATTGTAGTAGAAGTAGTTCTAGTAGCAGTAGGAGTAGGAGTATTTGTAGTAGGAATAGTGGTAGTAGTAGTAGTAGTAGTTGGAGTAGTCATAGTAGTAGCAGGTGTAGTACTACTAGTAATAGTATTTGTAGCAGTAGGAGTAGCAGAAACAGTAGTAGTAGTAGTTGGAGCAGAATTACTAGTAGCAGTAGTACTAGCAGTTGTAGTAGTACCAGTAGTCATAGTAGTGGGAGTAGAAGTAGCAGTTGCCATAATAGAAGTAGTACTAGTGGCAGTAGTAGTAGCAGTATCACTCGTAATAATAATAATAGTAGTAGTAGTAGTAGTAGGAGTTGGAGTAGTGGTAGTAGTAGTAGCAGTAGGAGTAGAGCAAATAGTAGCACTAATAATAGTAGTAGGAGCAATCATAGTAGTATTTGTAGTTGTAGCTATAGTAGTAGTAAGTGAAGCAGTAGTAGTAGTATTAGAAACAGTAGCGGTAGTAGTAGTAGCCGCACTAGTTGTAGCAGTAGCATTAGTTGCAGTAGTAGCAGTTGTAGTAGTAGTTGTTGTAATAGTTACAGTAGTAATAGCAGTTGTAGTAGTAGTAGTTATCGTAGAAGTAGGAGAAGTAGCAATACTAGTAGCAGCACCAACACCAGTAGTAGCAGTAGCAGTAGTAGTTGTAGTTGTAGTAGTACTAGTCGTAAGAGTAGCAGAAGTAGTAGTAGTAGCATTAGTAGTAGTAGTAGTAGTAGAAACATTAGTATTAGTAGCAGCAGTAGTAGTAAGGGAAGTAATAGTAGTTGTAGTAGAGGCAGTAGTAGTAGTGGTAGTAGGAGTCGTAGCAGTAGTGATTGTAGCAGTAGTTGCAGTAGTAGTGGTAGCAGTTGTAGTAGTAGTAGAACAAATTCTAGGACTAGTAGCAATAGTAGCAGTAATAGAAGGAGCAGTAGTAACAGAAGTAGTAGTAGTAGCGGTAATAGTTGTTGTTGTTGTAGCAGCAGTAGCAGTAGGAGTAGTAGCAGCAGTAGTTGTAATAGTCGTAGCAGAAGTAGTAGTCATAGCAGTAGTTGTTGTAGTAGTAACAGTTATAGTAGAAGTTGCAGTTTTAGTAGGGTTAGCCGTAGAAGTTGTTGTTGTAGTAGTAGTAAAGAAGTAGTAGTAGCAGTAGTAACAGTAGCATCAGCAGTAGTTGTAGCAATAATTGCAGTAGTAGCAGTAGTAGTTGTAGGAGTAGTAGAAGTAGTAGTAGTAGTAGTAGTAGTAGTAGTAGTAGTAGTAGCAGCAGCAGTAGCAGCAGCAGCAGCAGTAGTAGTAGTAGAAATAGTAATAGTACCTATAGTACTAGTAGCAGTAGTAGAAACTTTAGCTGTAGTAGCAGAAGTAGTAGTAATAAGGAAAGTAATAGTTGTTGTAGTAGTACTGGTAGTAGTAGTGGTGGTAGGAGTCATATCAGAAGTAATTGTAGTAGCAGTAGTAGTAGTAGTGGTAGTAGTCATAGTAGCAGTAGTAGCGGCAGCAGCTATTGTAGTAGTAGTTGTTGTTGTAGTAGCAGTGGTAGTCATACTTGTAGTAGTAGCAGTGGTGGTAGTATTAGGAGAAGTAGTAGTAGTAGCATTAGTAGTTATTGAAGTACTAGTAGTAGCAACAGCAGCAGCAATAGTAGTTGAAGTAAAAGTTGTAGTAGTAGTAGTAGTAGTAGGTGCGAAAATAGTAGTAGTATTATTAGAGGTAGTTATTGTTGAATCAGCAATAGTAGTAGTCGTAGAATTAGTAGCAGCGAAAGTAATAGATATAGTAGCAAAAGTAGTAGTAGTAGAAGAAGCAATAATAGTAGCCGTAGGACTAGCAGATGGAGACGTAGAGGAGTACTAGCACTAGTAGCAGTAGTAGAAGAATTAGAAGTAGTAGCAGTAGCATTAGTAGCTGCAGTAGTAGTTGTCGAAGTAGTAGTAGCAATAGTAGTCGGAGTATTTGTAGTACCAATACCTATAGCAGTTGTAGCAGTAGTGGGAGTAGTATCTACAATAGCTGTAGTAGCAGTAGCAGTAGTTGTAGTAGTAGTCATAGCAGTAGTAGTAGTAGTAGTAATAGTAGTAGCAATAGTAGCAGTAGGAATAGCAGTAGTAGTTGCAGTAGTGGTAGTAGTAGAAGCAGAAATAGTAGTAGCACGACAATAACAACAACTACTGCTACAACAATTGCTACTCTTACTACTACTACTACTCCTACTACTGCGACTACTACTACTAAAACAACAACAACAACAACTACTCCTACTCTTACGTCAACTATAATTACTTCTACTACTGCTACTACTACTCCTACCACCACCACCATGATTACTACTACTACTACTACTACTACTGCTACTACTACTACTACTACAACTACAACTACTACCATTTCTAATACTACTACTACTACTAGTACCATGACTGATACTAGTTTACGTATTACTATTACAACAACTTCTACTACAACAATTAGTACTACCACCACTACAACAACTACTGCTACAACTACCACTGCAACTGCAACTACTACTACTACTACTACTAGTTCTTCCCCACTCCAACTCCTACTCATACTACTACTATGACTACTACTACTACTACCACCACCACTTCTACCACTACTACAACAACAACTACTACCACTGCTACAATAGTTACTACTACTACTAAAACGATAGCTATTACTAACACTGCAACTACTGCTACTGTTACTACGACTACTTCTACTACTACTGCTACTACTACTATGACTACTTCTACAACAACAACAAATACTACTACTACTACTGCAACTACTACTACTACAACAACTACTACTACTCTTGCTCATGCTGCCGCCTCAGCAACTTCTACAACTGCTATTACTGCCACTAAAGCTACTAGTATTACTACTACAACTATTGCCACTGCAACTACTACTACTACTATTACTGTTGCTACTCCTACTACTTCTACTACTGCCCCTACGACTACTGCTACTACTACTTCAGCTACAACAATTACAAGTGCTACTGCTACAAATGCTACAACCACAACTACTACATCACCTACTACTAATACCACAACAACTACTACTACTACAACTGCTACAACTATTACTATGACTATTACTACTTCTACCACTGTTACTAGTACGACTGCTACAACAACTACTACTACTACAACAATTACTACTACAACTACTACTACTACTACTACTACTGGCACGACGGGGGCATCTGGGGCCGAGAGGGCTAGGACGTGGACGGGGCACGGACTAAGACGGAGCCGACGACTGACGACGGACGGGGACGAGGGCAGCGACGACGACCACCACTACGCGACCGACGTATGCGACGACCCGACTACGGGACGATGGGACGACGACGAAGCTACGACGAGACGCCTATGGCAGGGACGACAAGCTACACTCTACCACGACGACGACTGCGACGGCTACGAGCGCGACTACGCCAATCTACGGGGAGGACTCTGACGAGGACGACGTACGACTACGGGCACGATCGGCTGACACCTAGTAGTACTACTACCACTACTATTACAACTACTATTACTCCTACTACTAATACTACTACTTCTACTAAAAATATTACTTTTGCTACTACTATTACTACCAATACTAGTACTACTGCCACTACCGCTACAACTTCTTCTACTACCGCTACAACTACTACCACACCTACTACTACTACTACTACTACTACTACTACTACTACTACTACGATTGCCCCTGCTACTGCTGCTCCTATAGCTACTAGCACTACTACTACTCCTCCTACTGCAGCTACTACTACAACTGCTGCTGCTACTCCCACTACTGCTGCTGCTACTTCATGCGCTACTGTGGCTATTACTACAACTACTGCTACTACTACTACATCTACAACCTATGCTACTACTCCTACCAGTACTACCCCTACTACGACAATAACAACAACAACAATGACTACTACCACAGCTTCCAATACTACTACTGCTGCTAATGCTACTACTCCAGCTACGTTTGCTACTACTGCTACTTTTGCTGCTGCTGCTACTACTACTACTACTACTACAACTACTGCTGTTGCTACTGCTGCTAGCGCTGTTGCTACTACAACTACTACTACTACTACTGCTGCTGCTACTGCTACAACAACTCTGAGTACTACTTCTACGGTTGCTGCTACTACTGCTACTACTAGGATTGCTACAATTGCAATTTTTGCTACTCCTGCTACTACTACTACTTTCGTTACCACTACTACTATTGCTGCTATTCTAACTACTGCTACTGTTACTACTATTACCACCACCACTACTACTACTACTGCAAGCACTGCTACTCCTACTAGTACTACTATAACTACTACAACTACTATTAGTCCTCCACCAACAACTCCTACTACTCCTACAACTGTTGATGCTATTCCTACTACTACTACTATTACTACTATTAATGATGTTGTTCTTGGTACTCCTACTCCTACCGCTACTACTGAAATTCGTACTATTACTGCTACAACTATTGCTACTACAAGCATTACTATTACTACTACTACTACTTCTTGTACTACTACAATTACAACTACTACCTCTACTGGCACAACTACTACTAAAACTACTACTACTACATCTCATGCTACTACTACTGCGATGACTACTTCTACTACTACCACTACTACTGCTACAACTACCACTAATGCTACAGATGCTGCTACTCCGACTAACACCACTGGAACTATTACTACAACTACTACTCTTGCTACTACTACTAGTACTACTATTATTACAAGTACTAGTAATACTACTACTGTTACCCCAAATTTGACTATTACTATTAGAACGACAAGTACTACTTCTACTACTACTCCAACCACTACTACCACTACAACCATAAGGCCTGCTACTTCTACAATAATTACGACTACAACTTCTATTGATTCTTCTACTACTACCACTAGTACTACTACCACAACTACCACCTCTACAACCACTTCTACTCCTACCACCACAACACCTACTACTACTGCTGTTACAACTACTACGACAACAATTACCGATACGACTACTACTACAACAACAACTACTACTACTCCTGCTCCCGCTACAACTACTACCAACATAACAGCAACAACTACTACTACTCCTACTGTTACTACTCCTCCTATTACTACTACAATTACTACTGCCAACTACTACTATTGCTATTACTACTACTACTACAATAACTACTACTACTACAAGTACTACTATTACTACTACTGCAACTCCTCCTACTACTACTACTACACCTAATACTTTGACTATGACAACAACTACTACTACTGCTATAGCTACTAAACCTACAAGTCCTACTACTACTCCTATTACTACTACTACTAATACATCTACTACACCTACTAGTACTACTACTAGTTCTACTAATACAACTACTACTACTCCTACTTCTTCTAATATTACTACTACTACTACTACTACTTCAACTACTTCTATTACCAACACCACCACTACTACTACAGCTATAACTACTTCAACTTCTACTACCACTACTACTGCTACACTTTTGACTACTACTACTACTATTGTTGCTGTAGCCGCTACTCCTACAGGTACTACTATTGCACCTACTACTACTACTCCTCCTCCTCCTACTACTACTATTACGACAACTATTCCAAGTACTACTTCTCCCACAACTACTACTACTATTACTATGACTTCTACTACTACTACTCCCACTTCTACTATTTCAACAACTACTACTACTACTACAACTATACTACAACTCCTGCCAGTACTACCACTACTACTGCAACTACTACTACTACTACTACTACTACTACTACTACCATTACTACTCGCATTGCTACCCTACTACTGCTACTACTACTACCACTACTTCTACTATTAATACCACTACAACTACTGGTGCTGCTGCTACTTGTGCTACTAGTACAACTAGTACAACTACTACTAAAACGACTATCACAAGTAATACTACTACTACCAATTCTACTACTACTTCTAATACTAATACGGCTACTACTGCTACTGCTATTACAGCTGCTACTACGACTACGACTCCAAATACTATTGCTATTACTACTACTACTACTACTACTACTACTACTACTACTACTACTGCTGCTGCTGCTGCTGCTACCACCACTACTACTACTACTGTTGCTTCTATGACTTCTACCACTACTTTCACTACTAACTACTACAACTACTACTACAGCTACTAGTACTACTAGTACTACTACTACTACTACAACTACGACTTCTACTACTAGTAGTACTACTACTTATCCTAAAACTACCACTACTTCTACTACTATTGCTACTACAACTGCTACTACTACTACTACTACTACTCAAACGGCTTTTACTACTACTGCTACTGCTACCACACCAAATAATCCTAGTACCACTACTACTGCTACTACTTCTACTACTACCACTACTACTATTCCTACTCTTTCTAATATTACTGCAACTACCTCTACTATATCTACTGCTACCACTATTACTACTACTACTATTACAACTCCTACAGCTTCTACTACTACTACTACTACAACTTCTACTACTTCTATTACCACTACTATACATACAACTACTACTGCTACAACTACTACTGCTACTACAACTCATACTACAACAACAAGTACAACTACTTCTGCAGCGCCTGCTACAGCTACTACTGCTACTACTAATGCTGCTACTACTATTCTGCTGCTGCTACTGCTAGCGCTACTACTACCACTATTGCTGCTACAACAACTGTTGCTATGCTACTGGCACTACTACTACTACTTTAACTTCTTGCACAACTACTACTACTATTACTCCTATTTCTAGTACTAGTATTACTACCACTGCTACTACTACTATTTCTACTACTACTACTACTACTACTACTACTACTACTACTACTTCTGCTACTACTACTACTACTACTACTACTAGAACTACTAGTAATGCATCTGCTGCTACTACTCGTACTACAACTGCTACTACTATAGTTAGTACCACTACTTTTGCTACAACTGCCACTATTACTACTAGTATTACCTCTACTACTACTACCACTTCTACTACTACTGCCACTAATATTCCAACTCCTAATATTACCGCTACTACTTCTATTATTACTACTACTACTACTGCAATAGCTGTTGCTGCTACTACTGCTACTACTTCTGCAGGTTCTACTACTACTACTGCCACTGCAGTTGCTAGTGCTACTGCTACTGCTACTACTACTACTACTACTACTACAACTGTTACTACTTCTACTGCTACTACCACTGCTACTATTGCTACTACTACTACAACAACTACTATTATTACTTCGACTAATACTACAACTACTAATACTACTACTGCTACTTCTGCTATTGTTACGAGTATTACTCCTACAACTGCTACTATAGCTACTACTACTACTCCTCCTACTACTAAAACTGCTACAGCAGCCACATCTGCTATTACCATTGCAACTATTGCTACTTTTTCTACTTCTATTGCTCTTAATGCTGCCACTAAGTTCACTACTACTGCTACTACAACTACTATGACTTCTACTACTGCAGCAACTAATACTACTACCACTACTTCTACTACTACTCTTGCGGCTGTTGTTGGTGCTGCTACTACTACAACAACAACTACTACTACTGCTACTACTTCAGTCACTGCTTCTACTACTACTACTACTTCGACTACTGCTACTTTTGCTACTAGTGCTGCTACTACTTCTGCTACTACCACTACGGCAACTAAGGGCACTACTACTGTTTCTACTACAACTAGTACTACAACTACTATGGCGGCTACTAATACTTCTACTTCCAGTACTTGTCCGACTACTACTATTACTACAACGATGGCTAGTACTACTGCGACGATGGCTACTACTACTCCTGCTGCCACAACTGCTACTATTGCAACTACTACTACAACTAGTCTTACTACTACTCCTGCTACTGCTACTACTACTACAACTGCTACTACTGCTGCTACTACTATGACTATGTGACTATTACTGCAACAATAGCTAATACTACTACTCCTACTACTATTGTTACAACAACGACTACCACTACTACAACTACTAATGCTATTGCTACTGGTGCGACTACTGCTACAACTATTACTACTACAACTATGACTACTACTACGGCTATTGCAACTACTACTACTTCTCCTACTGCTACCACTACAAAAACTACTGCTGCTACTACGACTACTAGTACTACCGCTGCTACTACTACTTCTTCTTCTTCTACTACTTCGAATACTACTTCTGCTATTACTACTGCTACTACTTCTCCTACCCCTTCTAATGGTACAACGACTACTTTAACTACTACTACTATTACTACTACTACTACTACTCGTACCGGTAATAGTGCTACGGCTGCTACTACTACCGTTTGTTCTACTGCTACTAACATTGCTATTGCTTCCACTATTGCCCTTACTATTTCTGCTGCTACTATTACTACTTCTACTAACACAACAACAACTACTACTATGACTACTACTGCAAGTAGTACTACTACATTTGTTGCTACTGCTACTACTGATCCTACTACTACTGCTACTTCTAACACCACCACCACTACTACGACTACTAGAACAACTGTTGTTGCTACTGCTGCTGCTACTAGTACTACTACGTCAACTACTACTATAGCTGCTAATACTACTCATACTGCTATTACTGCTACTACAATAACAACCACTACTATTGCTACTACTAATGGCACTACTACTCCTACTGTGTCTACTACTGCTACTACTACTATTACTCCAACTATTACTACTATTGCTGCTGCTGCTGCTGCTACTGCTAATACTACTACAAGTACTGCTACTACTATTATTACTGCTACAACTGCTACTAGTGCTACTACTATTACTACTGCTACTTCTACTACTACTACTACTAGTGCTACTACTAATACTAATATTAATGCTACTATTGTTACAAATGCTACTACCACAACAACTACTAGTAGAGTTGTGGTTACAACTGCGACTACTACGTCTCCTTCTACTACAGCTGCTACTACTACTCCTACTATTGCTTCTGGAACTTCAGCAACAACAACTACTATTGCTACAACAAATGGTACAGTTACTCCAACTGCTGCTACTGCTTCCATTGCAACATCTACTACTACTATTACCATTACTACTATTGGTACTACTGCTACTTCTGCTACTACTACTATTACTTCTGCTACTACTGCCATTACTACTACTACTACTATACTTCTACTATTGCTGCTACATTTGCTACTTCTGCTGCAACTACAATGGCTAATACAACAACTACTACTACTTCTCCGACTAGTACTACTTGGACAACAACTACTGGTACTATTACTACTACTTCTACAACCACTACTACTACTACTTCAACCGCTACTATTGCTGCTGCTACGACCGCTACTACTGCTACTAATGCTACTACCGCCACTAATGCAACTACTATTACTACTGCAACTACTACTACTACTACTACTATTGCAACTACCACTACTATTGCTACTACAACTACTACCACCACTATTACGACAATTGCTACTGCTGCTCTACTAGTACTATTGTAGCTACAACTATTATCATTACTACTACTACTACTACTACTACTACTATTACTACTACGGCTCCTCAACTATTGCTATTACTACTACAACAACCACTACTACTACTATGGCTGCTAATACTAGTACTACTACTACTACTTCTACTACTACTGCTGCTACTGCTACCAGTGCTACTTCTACAACTTCTACTATGTCTACTATGGCTGCTATGAATTCTGCTACAGCTACTTTTACTTCCGCTGCTACTCCTATACTGCTGCTACTACTACTAATGCTACCACAACTTCTACTACTACTACTAACACCATAGCAACAACTATTACTACTACAACTACTACTACTACTTCTACTACAGCTACTATTACCACTACTACGATTGCTACTACTATGACTACTACTACTACTCCAACACCTAATACTACTACTACTACGATTACTTCTGCTCCTACTACTACTACCACAACTATTACTACTACTACCACAACTACAACTACTACTACTACCACCACAACTACAACTACTACTACTACCACAACTACAACTACTACTACTACTATTACAACTACTACTGCTATTGCTACTATTACTACTACTAGTAGTAGTACTGCTGCTGCTATTAGTACTACTGCTGCTGATACTACTGCCACTACTACTACGACTACGACTATTACTACTACTACTACTACTACTCCTCCTCCTCCTCCTCGTCCTCCTCCTCCTCCTCCTCCTACTGCTACTACTACTACTACTATTACAGCTGCTTCTACTACTACTACAAATGCTACTGTTATCACTACTACTACTCCAACTACAGCTACTACTATGACAAATACTACTTCTATTACTAGTACTACTACAACTACTACTACTGTTAATAATACTACTTCCGCTACTATTACTACTACAACAATTACTACTATTATGACTACAACAAATACGACTATTATTGCTAGTATTACTACAACTACGACTACAACAACAACAACTACTACTACTACTACTACTGCTACTGCTACTACTACTACAACTACTACTACAACTACTACTACTACTGCTACTGTTACTACTATTACTACTATTAATACTATTACTAATACTAATACTTATATTACTTCTACTACTACTACTACTACTACTACCAGTACTACTTCTACTACTATTACTAAGGCTACTACTATTAA
>RXID01003083.1:23658-38573 GCA_005019695.1 Trichopus zeylanicus subsp. travancoricus
CTACTACTACTACAAGAGTTTCTCCTACCACTACTATTACTGCTACTATAATTACTGCTACTCCTATTACTACTACTTCTACTAGTCCTATTGCTACTCCAACTACTAGTATTACCACTACACCTCCTACTATTATTACTGTTGTTGCTACTGCTACTACTACTGCTACTTTCGCTACTACTACTACTCCTACTACTGCAGCTACTGCTATTGCTACTAATACTGCCACTACTACTACTATTGCTACACCGACTACTCCAACTACTATTGTTATCACTACTACTGCTACTACTACTACTACTACTACTACTACTACTACCTTTATTACTACAACACTAGCTACTACTACTACTGCTACTGCTGCTTCTACTACTGATAATACAACTACAACTACTAGTACTACTCTTATTACTCCTATAATTGCTATAATAACTATTATTTCTTCTATTACTACTACTTACTACTACTATTATTATTATTACTACAACTACTACCACTACTGCAATTACTACTATTACTTATACTACTACTAGTATTGCTATTTTTACTACTGCTACTACTACAGCAATAGCTATTGCTGCAACATCTACTACTATTGCTACAACTACTTGTGCTACTACTACTACAAGAGCTATGACTATTGTTGTGACTATAGCTGCTAATGCTACTCGTACTGCTACAATTGCTACTACTACAACTACTGCTACAACAATAACTATTTCCACTACTATTGCTACTAATACTGCTGCTACTAAAAATACTACTACTATGACTACTAGTACTACTACTGCTGCTACTACTACCACTATTGCTAGTATTACTGCTACTCCAACTCTTACTACCACTACTTTAGCTACTACTAGTCCTACTACTACTACAACTACTAACACTGCTACAATTATTGCTACAACTGTGACTGTTACTACTACTGCTACTGCTACTGCGACAACTTATTATAGTTCTACTACTCCTATTGCAATTTGCAATACTTCAGCTACTACTACTACTTCTACTATAACTACTACTAGTACTATTATTACTTGTACAACTGCTACTACTACCATAGTACTACTACTACTATGATTGCTACTATGGCTACTACTACTACTGGCACAACTACTGCTCCTGCTACTACTGCTACTCCTACTACTACTACTACTACGACTACTACTACTACTACTACTACTACTTCTACTACTACAACAACAGCTATTACTGTTACGACTGGTACTGCTACTACTACTGCTATTACGGCTACTACTGCTACTAATGCTATGACTGCAATGACTGCTACTGCAGCTACTACTACTACTATTACTACTAAGACTACTACTACTACCACTACTACTGCTACTATTTATACTACTGCTACAGTTGCTACAACTACTACTAAAACCACTATGGCTACCACTGATACTCCTACTACACTGCTACTGTTACTACTTCAACTAATACTACTACTTCTACTACTCCTACTACTACCACTTCTCCGACTACTACTACAACCACTCCTACTATTGTTGCTACTTCAACTACTACAGCTATGATCGGTGCTACTAGTACTACTATAGTTACAACTTCCACTACTACTACTGCTACAACTGCTGCTGCTACTGTTGCTCCTACTGCTACTACTCCAATTGCTACTACTACTACTACTACTAGCACTACTACTACTGCTGCTGCTGTTGCTGTGGTTACTACTACTCCTACTATTACTATTGTTGTCGCTACTGCTGCTACTACTACAACTACTATTGCTACTATTGCTACGACTACTTCTCAAACTACTACTAATAATGTTACTAGAACTACTACTATAACTACTATAACTGTGATGACTACTACTGTGACTACTACTACAACTACTACTAGTACTACCTCTGCTACTTCTGCTACTACTACTTCTGCCACTTCTACTGTGACTACTACTACTAATGCTATCACTGCTACAACTGTGACAACAGCTACTATTACGGCTACTACTCCCAATACTACTATTCCTGCAACTACTCCCACTACTACTAATACTATTAGACTTCTACTACTACTACTATGCTACTGCTACTACTTCCACTACTACTACTGCTTCTACCACTACTACTACTCCTACCGCTACTACTACTGCGACTGCTACTACTTCTACTCCTCCTCCTCCTACTACTGCTACAACCACAACTACTACCACTGATACTCCTACTGCACAGCTACTATTACTACTTCAACTAATACTACTGTTGCTACTACTTCTACTACTACTACTATTGCTTCTACTCTTACTTCTACTACTACTGCTTCTACTACTATAGCAACTATTGCTGTAGCTACAACTAATGCTTCTGTTACTCCTTTGAATACTTCCACTACAACTATTACTGCATCTGGTACTGCTACTACTGCTACTACTACTCCTACTACTACTACTATGATGTTCACCAATGATACTCCTGCTACTACTACTACTTCTACTATTTGTACTACTAATACTACAACTGCTACTCCTGCTACTATTGTTACTGCTACTACTACTATAGCTCCTTCAACTACTACTGCTATGACTGCTACCGCTACTACTACACTAGTACTAACACAACTCTAACTACTACTGCTGCTGCTACTGTTACTCCAATATCTACTACTACTACTTCTACTTCTGTTGCTCCTACTACTACTACTACAGCTACCACTACTATGCAGCTATTGCTACTACTACTCCTACTACTTTTGCTACTACTACAACCACTGCTACTCCTCCTCCTACTACTACTACTACTACCAATATTGCTACCACTGCAACAACTACTACTACTGCTTCTCCTACTATTACTGCTACTACTACCACAACTACTACCCTTACTTCTACTACATATGTTACTGCGATTACTACTGCTACCACAGCTACTACTACTGTAGCTACTGCTACAACTGCTACTGCTGCTATTTCTAAAACTACTACTACTCTGCCTACTACTACAACAACTACTACTGCTATTATTACTACTACTATTACTACTTGCTACTAGTACTATAGCCACTTTTGCAACTACTACTGCTACTGCTCCAAATGCTGCTGCCACAACTACTACTCCTACTACCACAACTGTTACTATCGCAACTACTACTATTACTACAACTGCTACTACTACTACTACCACCACCACTACTACTATTACTACTAGTTCTACTACTACTACTCATGCTACTTCTACTAATATGACTACAACTACTACTACTACTACTAGTACTATGACTACCACTACTATTAGAACTACTACCACTACTACTACTCCTCCTACTCCTACCTACTACTAATATTGCTACTGCTAAAACTACTACCACTATTGATACTAGTAGTACTACTACTGCTACTGCTACTAATGCTACTGTCACTACTGCTACTCCTACTACTATGACTGCTACTGCTACTACTACTACTGCTACTACTAATATAACTACTACAATAATTTTTGCAACTACTACAACAATTGGGGCAACTACTCTCGCTCCTACTGCCACTACTACTACTACTGGTCGTAATGCAACTACTGCTCATAATGGTACTAATACTGCTACTATTACTTGTATTAATACTACTACTATGACTATTGCACTTGCTGTTGTAGCTAGTGCTATTACGACTTTTGTGAGTAATACCACTACTACTACTGCTACACTACTACTACTACTATCCCTCCTCCTCCTAGGACTACTACTACGACTACTCCTACTGCTACTACTACTCATAATACTACAACTACTGCTCCAAGTATAACAGCTGCTACTACTACTACAACTACTACTGCTACTACTAGTCCTACTACTCCTACTACTTCTACCACCACCACTACTACTACTACTATTACAACTGTTAGTACTAATACTACTACTACTACTATTACAGCTGTTACCACTACTACTACAACTACTACACCTACAGCTACTACACTTGCCACTGCTACTGCTACAACAAGTTCTACGGCAACTCCTACTGCTAATACTACTACTATTATAGCTAGTACAAACTGCTACAACTACTTCTACAATAATAACTACTACTACTACTGCTTCTATTACAATAGTTACTACTACTACTACTACTATTACAACCCTTACTACTACTATTACTACTACAACTACTACCACAACTACTACGCCTATAGCTGGTAGTAGTAGAAGTACTAGTAGTAGAAGCAGTAGCAGTAGTAGTAGTATAGTAGTAGTAGCAGCAACAGTAACAAGTGTAATAGTAGTAGTAGTAGTAGTAGTAGCAGCAGCAGCAGTAGTAGTCATTGCAGCAGTAGCAGTATTAACAGCAGCAGCAGTAGTAGTAGCAGCAGCAATAGTACTAGTACTAGTAGTAGTAGTCATGGTTGAAGTAGTAGTAGAAGAAGAACTAGTAGTAGTAGTAGACTAGTATTAGTAGTAATAGTAGTACAAGTACTAGTAGTAGTAGTTGTTGTTGAAGTAGTACTAGAAGTAGCAATAGTAGCAGCAACAGCGGCTGCAGCAGCAGTAGTAGTAGTAGTAGTAGTTGTGTTGTTGTTGTTGTTGTTGTTGTTGTAGAAGTAGTTGTAGTAGAAGTAGAAGTAGTAGTAGTAGTAGTAGTAGTAGTAGCAGTAGCAGCAGCAGCAGAAGTAGTAGTAGTAGTAGTAGTAGTAGTAGCAATAGTAGTAGTAGTACAAGCAGTAGTAATAGTAGTAGTAGGAGTTGTAGAAGTCGTAGTAATAGTATTAGTAGTAGTAATAGTACTAGTAGTAGTAGTAGTAGTAATAGTAGTAGTAGTAGTAGTAGTAATAATAATAATAGTAGTAGTTGTAGTAATAGTAGTAGTACTAGTAGTACTAGTATTACTAGAAGTAGTAGTGGTAGTGGTAGTAGTAGTAGTTATCGTAATAGTAGTAGCAGTAGGAGTAGCGATAGCTGTAGTAGCAGTAGTAGTAGTAGTATAGTAGTGGGATAAGAGTAGTAAAGTAGTAGCAAATATCGGACTAGTTGTGTAGCAGTAGTAGTAATAGTAGTAAGTAGCAAGCAGCAGAGCGATAGTAGCAGTATCAGCAGCGCAGCAGCAAGTAGTTATTAGTAGTAAGAGTATAGTAATAGTAGTGAGTGTAGTAGTAGTAAGAAGTAGTAGTAGTGTCGTAGTAGTGGTAGTAGAAGTAGAAGTTGCAGAAGTAGTAGCTAGAGTAGCAGTAGTAATAGTAGTGGTTGTAGTAGGAGTAGTAGTAGTAGCAGTAGCAATTGTTGTAGTTGTTGAAGTTTAATAGGAGCAGCAGCAGCAGCAGCAGCAGTAGTAGTTGAAGTAGTAGTAGTAGTTTTAGAGTGTTGGTAGTAGTAGTAGTAATAGTAGTAGTAGTAGTAGTAGTAGTAGCAGTAGTAGTGCTGGTGGTACTAGTAGTACTAGTAGTAGTAGTAGTTGTAGTAATAGTAAAAGTAGTAATAGTAGTACTAGTAGTAGTGGTGGTATGAGTAGTAGTAGTAGAAGTAGTAGTAGTAGTACTGGTAGTGCTAGTACTAGTAGTAGTAATATTAGTTGGAGTAGTAATTGTAGTAGTAGTAGTAGTTGTTGTTGTTGTTGTAGTAGTAGTAGTAGTAGTAAAAGTAGTAGTAGTAGTAGTAATAATGTAAGTTGTGGTAGTAGCAGAACTGCTAGTAGTAGTAGTAGGAGTTGGAGTGGGAGTAGTAGTTGGAATAGCATTAGTTGAAATAGTGGTAGTAGTAGTAGTACTTGTAGTGGTAGTAGCGTTAATTGTATTAGTAGTTGCTGGAATAGTAGTAGTAGTAGGAGTTTTTGTAGTATTACTGGTAGTAGTAGTAGTAGTAGTGGCAGGCGTAAAAGTAGTAGTAGTAGTTGTAGTCGGAGCAGGAATAGTTGTAGTAGTAGTAGTATTAGTAATAGTTGTAGTAGTAGTAGTAGTAGCAATAGAAGGAGTAGTAGTCGAAGTAGTGGTGGTAGCAATAGTTGTAGTTGTTGTTGTGGTAATAGTAGGAGTAGTGGTGGTGGTAATAGTAGTAGTAGTAGCAGTAGTAGTAGCGGAAGGAGTTGTAGTTGTAGTAATAGTATGAGTGGCTGTAGTAGTTCTAGTTGTAGTAACAGTTGTTGTAGTAGTAGTAGAAGTAACAGTGGTAGTAATAGTTGTAGTTATAGTGGTAGTAGTGGTGGTGGTAGTAGTAATAGTGGTATTAGTGTTAGTAGCAGTAGTACTTGTAGAAGTAGTTGTAGAAAAAGTAGTAGCAAGAACACTTGTAATTTAGTATTAGTGGTTGTATTGGTTGTAGTACGAGTTGGAGTAGGAGCAGTAGTAGTAGTTGTAGCGATAGTAGTAGGAGTAGAAGTTAGAGGAGTAGTAGTAGCAGTAATTGGAGTAGGAGTAGGAGTAGGAGTTGTCATAGCAGTAGTAGTAGTAATGGTGGTAGTAGTATCTATAGTAATAGTGGTGGTAGTAGTAGTAGGAGTTGTAGTAGTAGTAGTACTAGAAGCTGTAGAGTAGTAGTATCATTCATAGTAATAATAGCAGATGTAGTACTGGTAGTAGTGGTGGTAGTAATAGTAAGACTAGTAGTACTAAGATTAGTAATAGTGGTAGTAGAAGTAGTCGTAGTAAGTGTAGCAATAGAAGTAGCAGCAACATCTACAGTAATAGTAGTGGTAGAAATTGTAGTAGCAACTAACAACAACAAGATTAGGAGTAGCTATAGTAGGAGTAGGAGTAATAGTAGCTATAGCAAGAGTAGGAATAGGGGTAGAAGTAGTAATAATAGTAGCAGTAGAAGTAGTAATAATAGTAGCAGTAGAAGTGATAGTAGAAGATCTAGGAGTAGGAGAATTGGTAGTAGTGGTAGGTGAAGGAATAGTAGTAGTAGTAGTAGCCCGAGTAGGAGTAGGAGTAGTAGTAGTAATTCTGCTGCTGCTGCTACTACTACAACTACTGCTGCTAGTACTAGTGCTACTAGAACCACTGCTACTGCTTTTACTACTACTACTGCTACTGCTACTGTTGCTACTTCCGCTACTACTACTATTGCTACTATTATGGCTAATACTGTTACTACTTTTACTACTACAGCTACTACTGCCGCTACTTCCACAGCTACTGCTACTATTTTTGCTACTACTACTACAACAATTGCAACTATGTCTACTACCACTACTATTTGTTATACAATCACTACTACTGCTACTACAACAACTTCTACTACTACTATTACTAGTGCTACTGCAACTGCTACTGCTGCTTATACGGCTACCGCTACTACAACTACTCCTACTACTAATTCTACTATTTCAACAATTGCTAATACTAGTGATACTACTACTCCTCCTGCAACAACAACAACTCCATCTCCTCCTACTATTATTGTACTGACTACAACTACAACAACGATTACGCTACTACTACTACTACTACTACTACTACTACTACTACTACTACTACCACTACTACTACTACTACTACTACTACTACCACTACAGCTACTACTACTACTACTCTTCCTACTGCTATTGCTACTACTGCTTCAACTGCAACTACTACTACTACTACTACTACTACTACGGCTGCTACTATTGCAATAGGTACAACTATTTCTGCTACAACCAGTGTTGCAGCTACTACTCTTGCTAATATTATTGCTACTACTAGAACTTGTACTACTACTACTACTAATCCAACAACTACCAATACAGCTACTACTATTGATGCTACTGAAGTTACTACCACTACTACTACTACCACTGCTACTTCTACAACTTCTACTACTACTATTACTGCTACTACTACTACAACAACAACTACTACTAATACTACACCTACTACTACTTATGCCACTGAAAATGCTACTACGACTAAAACTACTACTACAATACCACTATTATTAAGACTACTACTACTGATACTATAAAATTCCTACAACTACTACTACAACTACGACTAGGACTACCTATGCTACTACTCCTGCTAGAACTTCTATAGCACCTACTTCTGCTACTGCTACAACTACCACTACTATAAGTACTAGTTTTACAATTACTACTATTACTACTACGACGACTACCACTTCTGCTACTGCTACTACTACTACAGGTACTTCGACTACTACTACTGCTATTGTTGCTACCGCTACTATTACCACTTCAATTGCTACTACTACTGCTACTGCTACTGTTAGTACAACTACTATTGCTACTTCTACTCTTACTACTACTTCTCTAGCAACTATTCCTACTACAACTCTGACTCCTACTACTTCAACCACTACTACTTGTACTACTACTACCACTACTATTACTGCAACAACTTTTCTTCTTATTACTACTACCTCTCCTTTTGCTACTATTACTACTCCTCCTATTACCGCTACTACTGCTACTATGACTATGATTACTACTGCTACTACTACTACTACTACTACAATTACTACTATTATTACTTCTACTTCTACTACTACTACTACTACTGATACTGCTACTACTACAGTAGTTGCTACTACGGCTACTACTACTACTACTATCACTTCTACTACTACTACTCCTATTTGTACTACCAATATTGATACTTTCGGTACCAGGACTATTAATACTACTTTGTCTACTACTACTTCTACTTCTACTACTACTACTATTGTGGCTACTACTACTACACTTACTGCAACTGCTGCTACTATGACTTCTGCTCCAATCACTACAACCACCGCTGCTGCAACTGCTTCTACTACTACTACTATTGCTACTACTGTTACTACTATTGCATCTGCTACTACTATTACTACTACTATTGCTACTACTACTACTGCTGCTCTTCCTACAGCTGCTACTAATATGGCTATTACTACTACTACTACTACTGAGACTGCCACTACTATAACTACTCCTATGACTGCTACTGCTGGAATTGTTGCTACTGCAACTAATACTACTACTCTTTCTACTTCCTCTACTACTACTATAGCTACTACTACAACTACTACTACTAATATGACTGCTAGTACTACTCTTACTAAAACTAAAACTACTGCTATTACTACTGCTACTACTATTGCTACTACTACTTGTACCACTATTGCTACTACTACTACTAGTACTAGTACTAGTTCTAACTAGTACTACAACTAGTACAACTACTACTGTTGCTGGTACTACGACTACTCTTGCTACCACAACGACTACTTCAATTGCTACTACCACAACTACTCCTTCTACAACAGCTACTGCTCCTAATACTACAACTACTACCACTGCTACTGCAAGAACTAGTGTGCTACTAGTACTACGTTTGCTACTACTACTACTACTACTGCTGCTGCTGCTACTACTACTACTACTTCTGCTACAACTATGACTACTCTTGCTACTACTATGACTATTTCAATTGCTAGTACCACAACTACTCCTTCTACAGCAGCTATTGCTCCTAATACTACAACTACTATAGCTGCTACTATAAGAACTAGTGCTACTGCTACTACTTTTGCTACTACTGCTACTACTGCTGCTGCTACTACTAGTACTACTAGTACTACCACTACTACTACCACTACTACTACTACTGCTACTACTACTACTACATCTACTAGTGCTACTACTGCTACTACCACTAGTACTACTACTAAAACTAATCCTACAACTATATCTGCTTCTAGTATTACTTTTACTACTACTACTCGTATTACTGCTACTACTATTGCTACTACAACTACTTCTACTACTACTACTACAGCTACTACTAATACTACAACTACTAGTGCTACTACTACTTCAACAACTACTACTATTACTACTACTAATACTGCTACTACTATTAGTAGTGGTACTAGTACTAGTACTACTATTACTACAACTACTACTAATACCCCAACTACTACTACTACTACTACCAATGCTACTGCTTCTACTTTGACGACGACAACAACTACTACTATAGCTGCTGCTACTACTACAACTACTCGTATTCCTACTACTACTACTACAATTACTACTACTCCTTCTAGCAAAAGTAATACTACTACAACTCATACTACTACTCCAATTCCAACTCCTTCTACTACCACTACACCAACAACTATAATAACTACAAAAACTACAACTACTAATACTCCTATTACTACTACTTCTAGTGCTGTTGCTACTACTACTATAGGTACTGCTAATACTATTACTACTAGTACTACTATTACAACTTCTACTCCAATAACTACTACTACTACTACTACTACTACTACTATTGCTGCTGCCACTACTACTACTACTACTTCTATTACTAGTACTACTACTATTGCTACTGCTACTACTACAAATATTATTGTTGCTATTACTACTATTATTATCGCAATAGTAATAGGAGTAGTAGTTGTAGTTGTAGTGCTAGTAGTAATAGAAGTACTAGGAGTGGTAGTTGTGGTAGTAGTAGTAGTATTAGTAGTAGTTGTAGTAGTAGTAGTACTAGTAGCAGTTGTAGTAGTAGGTGCTGCAGTTGTTGTAGCAATAGTAGAAGCTATTGTATTAGTAGTAGTAGGACTAGTAGCAGTAGTATTAGGAGGTGGAATTGTCGTACGAATAGTAGTTGTAGTAGTAGTAGTAGCAGTAGTAGTAGTCATGGTAGTACTAGTCATAGTAGTAAAAGTAATAGTAGCAGTAGTAACAGTAGCCATTGTAGTAGTTGCGTGAGCAATAGCAACAGCAGTAGCAGTAGTCATAGTTTCAGTTGTAGTTGTTGTAGCAGTAGCAGGAGTAGTATTAGGAGTAGGAGTAGGAGTAGGAGTAGTAGTAGTTGTTGTTGTAGTAGTAGTAGTAGGAGGACTAGTAGTAGTAGTAGTAGTTGTTGTTGTAGTAGTAGGTGTAGTAGTAGTAGTAGTACTAGTAGGAGTAGTACTAGTAGTAGTAGTATTAGTTGTTGTAGCAATAGGAATAATAGTAGTATTAGTAGTAGGTGTAGTAGTTATAGTAGTCATAGTAGTACTCCTAGTAGCTATAACAAAAGCAATAGGAGTTGTAGTTGTGGTGGTAGTAGTGGTAGTTGTTGTTGTAATAGTAGTGTTAATAGTAGTAGTAGGAGTAGTAATATTAGTAGTAGTATTAGTAAAAGTGGTAATAGTAGTACTTCTAGTAGTAGAGGTAGTAGTAGTAGTAGTAGTAGTAGTAGCAGAAGTTGTAGTAGTACTAGTCGTAGTAGCAGTAGTAGTAGAAGTCATAGTAGTACTAGTAATAGTAGTAGTACTAGTAGTAGCTACAGCAGGAGTAGTAGCAAAAGCAGTAGTAGTGGTAGTCGTAGTTGTCATAGTGGTAGCAGTGGTAGTAGTAGTTGTTGCAGTAGTAGTAGTAGTAGTAATAATAATAGTAGTAGTAGTAGCATTAGCATTAGTAGAAGTAGTAGCAATATTAGTAGTAGTAGTAGTAGTAGTAGTTATTGCAGAAGTAGTACATGGAGTAGTAGTCTTTGTGGTAGTGGTAACCATAAAAGTAGTAGTAGTAGTGGTAGTAACAGAAGTGCTAGTTGTCATAGTAGTGGAATTTGTATAAGTAGTAGAATTGGTACCAATAGTAGCAGTAGTCATAGTAGCTGTAGTAGTAGTAATAGTAGTAGTAGCAATAGTAGTTATAGTAATAGTTGAAGTTGGAGAAGAAAAGTAGTAATAGCAGTAATAGTAGTAGTAGTAGTAGTTAGAGTAGTAGGAGTAGTAGTAGTAGTCGAAGAATTAGTAGTTAGTGGAAGCAACCATAGTACTAGTAATAGTAGATGTAGTAGTGGCAATAATAGTAGTAACAAGGGCAGTAGTAGTTGCAGTAGAAGTAGCTAGAGTAGTGGTGGTAGTAGGTGTTGTAGTGAAAGTCTTAGTACTAGTTGTAGTAGTAGGGGAAGTTGTAGTAGTAGTTGTAGTGGTAGCGGTAGTAGTAGTTGTTGTTCTAGTAGTAGTAGTTGTAGCAGTGGAAGTTGTAGCAGTGGTAGTAATTGTAGTTGTAGTAGCAATACTATTAGTAGTAGTAGTAGTTGTAGTAGCAGTTGTAGTGGGAATAGCAGTGGTAGTTGTAGTAGTTGTTATGCCAATAGTAGCAGTAGCAGTAGCAGTAGTAGTAGTAGTAGTAGAAGAAGAAGAACAAGTGGTGGCGGTGGTAGTAGTAGTTGTAGGTAGAGTCAGATTAGTTAAAGAAACAGCAAAAGTAGCAGTTGCAGCAAGAGTAGTTCTAGTATTTGTAGTAGTAGTAATAGTAGAAATAATAGCAGTAATAGTAGCTATAGTAGTATCAGTAGCAGTAGTACTAGCATTACTAGTAGTAGTAGTACAAGTAATAGTACTATTGTAACAGAAGCAGAATTAGTAGTAGAAAAACTAGTAGTAGTCGTGATACGAGTGATAGTAACAGAAGTAGATATAGTTGTAGTAGTAGCAGTAATAGCAGTCATAGCAGTAGCAGTAGTAGTTGCTGTAGTAACAAAAGTGACAATAGTAGCAGTAGTAGCAGTCATACTCGTAGTAGTAATAGCAGTAGTAGTAGAAAAAGTAGTTGTAGTAGTTGTTGTATTAGTAGTAGTATAATTGGTTGTTGTTCTACTACCACTGTTGTATTAGTTATAGAAAAATTGGTAGTAGAATTTAGTAGCTGAAGTAGTTGATGCAGTATTAATAGATGTAGTAGGAGTAGTAGTATACTTAGTTGCATCAGTAGTAGTAGTAGTAGTAATAGTAGTAGCAGTAGTCGTAGTTGTGGTAGTAATGGTAGTAGTAGTAGCAGTAGCTGTTGTTGTTGTTGTTGTAGTAGTAGTAGTTGTTGTAATAGTTATAGTTGTTGTTGTAGTTGTAGTAGTACTAACAAGAACAGTGTTAGTAGTTGCAACATTAGTAATAGCAATAGTAGGAGCATTTGTAGTAGTAGTAGTGGTAGTTGTAGTAATTTTAGTAGTAGTACTAGCAATACTAGTAGCGATAGTAGCAGCAATAGTAGCTGTAGTAGCAGCAGCAGTAGAAGTGGTAGTTGGAGCAACAGTTGCAGTAGTAGAAATAGAAGTAGTAATAGTAGTAGTAGTAGCAGTACCTGTGGTACTAGTGGCAGTAGAAATAGTAGTTGCAGTAGCAGTAGCGATAGTAGTAGTTGTCATATTAGTAGTGGTAGTAGTGGTAGTAGTAGCAACTGTCATCGGAGTAGGAGCAGCTTTAGTGGTAGCAAGAATGGCACTAGTAGTAACAGTAGTAGGAGGAGCAATAGTAGTGGCAGTAATACTTGTAGTAGTAGTAGTAATAGCGGTAGTAGTAGCCATAGTAGTATCTACAACAATGGTAGCAGTAGTTATAGCAGTAGCAATAGAGCTAGCAGTAGTAGTGGCAAAAGCAGTAGTGGTACTAGTAGTAGTAGTAGGAGTAGCAGTTGGTGCAGCCGCAAAAGTTGTAGTAGTAATAACAATAATAGTTGTTGTAGTAGTAGCAGTTGTAGCAGTACTAGTAGGAGTAGTAGTAGTTCTAGAAGCAGTAGTGTCAATAGTAGTTGTAATAGTAGTGGTAGTTGATGTTGTTCTAGTGGCAGTAGTCTTTGCCTAAGTAGTAGTAGTTATAGTGGTTGTAGTAGTATTATTATTATTAGTTGTAGTCATAGTAGAAGTTCTAGCAGTAGTAGCAGAGATAGCAGTAGCAGCAGTAATAGTAGTAGCAGCAGCAGTAATAGTTGCGACAGTAGCAGTTGTAATAGTGGTAGTAGTAGCTGCAGTAGCAGCTGTATTTGTTGTAGTTGCAGTAGTATCAGTCGTAGCTGTAGTAGCAGTAGAAGCAATAGCAGTAGTTGTAGTAATAGTGGAAGCAGCAGCAGTAGTAGCCGTCGTAGTACAAGCAGCATTAGTCGTAGTGTAGTAGCAGCAGTAGTAGTGGTGGCCATAGAAATATGAGAAGTAGTTGGAGTAACAGTAGCAATTATCGTAGTAGTAGTGTAGCAATAGTTGTTGTAGTAGTAGCTATGGTAGTAGTAGTAGTAGCAGTAGTAGCAGTGGCAGTAGCAGTAGGAGAAGGAGGAGTAGTAGTAGTATTAGTAGTAGTACTAGTACTAGTAGTAGTAGTAGTTGCAGCAGTACTAGCAGTAGCAGTAGCAGTAGCAATAGTAGTAGTTGTATGAGCAGTAGTAGTAGCAGCAGTAGTAGTTGTACTAGTAGTAGTAGTATTAATAGTATAGTAGTAGTAGTAGTAATAGTAGCAGCAGCAGTACTAGTAGTAGTAGTAGTTTTGTAGTAGTAGTAGCAGTCATAGTAGTAGTAGTAGTAGTAGTGGTGGTCATAGTAGTAGTAGTAGTAGTAGTAGTAGTAGTAGTAGTCATAGTAGTAGTAATAGTAGTCTAGTAGTAGTACTAGTAGTAGTAGTAGTAGTAGTAGTAGTAGTAATAGCAGTAGCAGCAGCAGCAGCAGTAGTACTAGAAGTACTAGTAGAAGTAGTTGTTGTTGTTGTTGTTGTAGTTATTACTGTTGTTGATGTTGTTGTTCTTGTTGCAGTAGTAGTAGTTGTAGAAGTAGTAGTACTAGGCGTCGTAGTAGTAGCAACAGTAGCAACAAAAGTAGTAGTAGCAGCAATAATAGCAGTCGTGGTAGTAGTAGTAGTAGTAGCAGAACTAGTAGTAGTGGTAGTAGTAGTAGCAGCAATAGTAGTAGTAGTAGTAGTAGAAGTAGAAATAGTAGCACTAGTGGCAGTAGTAGTATTAGCAGAAGTAGTAGTAGTAGTAATAGTAGTACTAGTACAAGTAGTAGTAGTAATAGTTGTAGTAGTAGTAGTAGAAGTAGTCGCAGCAGCAACAACAACAGCAGCAGTAGTAGTAATAGTAGTACTAGTAGCAGTAGTAGTATTAGTAGAAGTAGTAGTAGTAATAGTAGCACTAGTACAAGTTGTAGTAGTACTAGTAGTAGTATTAGTAGTAGTCGTAGTAGTAGTAGAAGTAGATGTAGAAGTAGTAG
>RXID01003120.1:0-10584 GCA_005019695.1 Trichopus zeylanicus subsp. travancoricus
GAAATATTAGTAGTTGTTGGAGTAGTAGAACTAATAGTAGTAGTTGTAGGTGGAGTAGTAGTAGTACTAGTAGTATTAGTAGTAGAAGCAGTCGTAGTAGTAGTAGTACAGTAGTAGTAGTAGTAGTAGTAGTAGTAGTTGGAGTAGTTGTAGTTGTTGTTGTTGTAGTTACAGGAGTGTTGGTAGTTGTAATAGTACTAGTTATGGGAATAGTAGCAGTACTAGTATAAATGGTTGTTGTAGTAATAGCAAAGTAGTAGTCATAGTAATAGTAGTACTAGAGGTAGCAGTAGTCGTAATCACAGTACTAGAAGTAGTAGTTGAAGTTGTAGTTGTAGTTGTAGTAGTAGTAGTATAGTTATTATTGTTGTTGTTGTTGCTGTAGAAGTTGTAGTTGTCATAGTAGTAATAGTAGCACGAGTGGTAGCAGTATTAGAAGTAGTAGTTATAGTGGTATTAGTAGCAGCTGCAGCAGTAGCAATAGTAGAAGAAGCATTAGTAGTTGTTGTAGTTGTAGTATTAGTAGTATTAGGAGGATTGGCAGAAGCTATTGGAGTAATAGTTGTAGTGGGAGTAGTAGTTGTAGTAGTAGTACTAGTTGTTGTTGTTATTGTAGTTGTAGTAGTTGTAGTAGTAGTTGTAGTACTACTATTACTACTACTACTAGTTGCAGTAGTTGAAGTAGTACTAGTAATAGTAGGAGCAGTAGTAGTACAAGTGGTAGTTGTCGTAGTAGTAGTAGTAGATGTACTTGTAGTTGTAGTAGTAGTAGTAGTTGTCGTGGTAGTTGTAATAGTAGGAGGAGTAGTAGTTTTAGTAGGAGCTACAGCAATAGGAGTAGCAGTAATAGTAGCCATAGCAATTATAGTAGTAGTTGCAGTAGTAGCAGCAGTACTAGTAAGAGCAGTAGCAGTAGCAACAGTTAAATTAGTCGTAGCAGTAGCAGCAGTAGTAGTAGTAAGAGCAGTAGTAGTAGCAGCAGAAGTAGTAGTAGTAGAAGTACTATTAATAGTTGTTATCATACTAGTAGTACCACTACTACTAGTTGTAGTAGAAGCAATAGTAGTGGTAGCAGCAAGAGTGGTAGTAGTAGGACAAGTACATATAGAATTAGTAATAGTGGTATGAGTAATACTAATAGTAGTCGAAGTAGTAATACTAGTAATAGTAATAGTAGTAGTAACAGCAGTAGTAGTAGCGATAGTTGTAGTAATAGGTGTAGTAGTAGCAGTAGTAGTAGAAGTAGTATTAGTAGTAGTAGTAGCAACAGTAGTAGTAGTTGAGGTAGCAGTAGTAGTAGTAGTTGCAGTAGCAATAGTTGTAGTAGTAGTAGTTGTTGTTGTTGTTGTTGTAGTAGTAGAAGAAGTAGTACTAGTTGCATTAGTAGGAGGAGGAGGGGGAGGAGTAATAGCAGTAGTAGGAGGAGGAGGAGGAGGACGAGTAGTAGTAGTGGTAGTAGTAGTAGTAGCAATCGTTGTAGTTGTAGAAGTAGTAGTTGCAGTAGTAGCAGAATCAGTAGTAGGAATAGTAGTAGTTGTTGGAGTTGTAGTTGTGCTAGTAGCAATAGTTTTAGTAGAAGTGTAGTAATAGTAGCAGTAGTAGTAGTAAAGGAAGTAGCAGTAGCAGTAGTAGCGGTGGTAGTAGTGGTAGTAGTAGCTGTAGAAGCTATTGTCATAGTAGTAATAGTAGTAGCAAGAGTAGTAGTAGTAGTAGTTGCTGTTGTAGTCGTAGTATCAGTAGTGGCAGTAGTAGAAGAAGTAGTAGTAGTAGCAGTAATTTGAGTAGCAGTAATAATACTAATTTCGGTAGCAGAAGTAGTAGTAGGTGTAGTTTTCGAAGTAGGAGTTGGTGTATGTGTAGTTGTAGTAGGAGAAGTACTAGTAGTTGTAGTAGTATTAGTAGTAGTAGTAGAAGGAGGAGGATGAGGAGTCATAGAAGTAGTAGTAGTAGTAGTAGTAGCAGTAGTAGCAGTTGTTGTTATCATAGTAGTAGTAGTTTACACGTAGTAGTAGTAGTTGTAGTAGTAGTTGTTGTTATTGTTGTACTAGGCGTTGCAGCATTAGCAACAGCAGCAATAGTTTTTGTTGTAGTGGTAATATTACTAGTGACCGGAGTAGCAGTTGCAGTAGTTGTAGTAGTAGTATTAGCAGTACTAGTAGCCGTAATAGGAGTAGGTGTAGGAGTAGGGGTAGTTGTAGGAGCAAAAGTAGTGGTAGTGGGAGGAGGAGTAGGAGTAGCATTAAGAGTACTTGCAGTAGTAGCACTAAAAGCAGAAGAAGTAGTAGGAGTACGTGTAGTGATAATAGTAGTAGTAGTAGCAGTAGCATTAGTGGAAGTTGAACTAATGGTAGTAGTAGTAGGCATAGTAGTAGTAAGAGTAGTAGAAGAAATAATAGCAACAGTATTAGTAATAGTAGGAGTAGTATTTGTACTAATAGGTGCAGTAGTAGTAATAGTAGCAACAGCAGTAGTAGTAGTAGAAGTAGCAGTAGTTGTAGTTGTAGAAGTAGTAGAAATAGTAGTAGTAGTAATAGTAGTATTGGTTGTTGTAGTTATAGTAGAAATAGTAGTACTAGAAGTAGTAGTAGTAGTAGGAGTAGAAGTAGTAGTAGTTGCAGTAGTCGTAGTAGCAGTTGTAGTAGTTGAAGTACTAGTAATAGTTGCAGTAGAAGTACTCATAATAGTAGTAGTACCAGTAGTAGAAGTAGTTGTTGTTGTTGTTGTAGTAGTAGTATCAATAGTTGCTATCATAGTTGTTGGTGTTAGCGCAGGGGTAGCAGTCGGAGCAGGGGTAGTAGTAGTAGCAATAGGAGTGGGAGTAGCAGTAGTAGTAGTATTAGTAGTAGTTGTAGAACTAGCAACAGAAGTAGTAGCTGTAGTAGTAGTTATAGTAGAAGTAGTAGTAGTAGCTGGAGCAGCTGTTGTTGTAGTAGTAGTAGTAGTAGCAGTAGTAGTTGAAGCATTAGTTGTAGTGGCAGTAGTTGTAACCATAGCAGTAGTAATATTAGTAGTAGTCATAGTAGTAGTAGTACTAGTAGTACTAGTAGTAGTAGCAGTAGTTATAGTAGTAGTAGTAGTAGTAGAAGTAGTGGTAGCAGTAGTAATAGTAGTAGTAGTTGCTGTTGTAGTAGTAGCAGCAGCAATAGTAGTAGCAGAAGTCGTAGTAATAGTAGAAGTAGCAGTAGTAGTAGTGATTGCAGTAGTAGTGGTAGTAGTAGTAGTAATAGGAGTAGTAGTAATTCTAGTAGCAGAACTAATAGTAGTTGTTGTTTTAGGGGTAGGTGGCGGTATATGAGAAGGAGTAGTAGTGATAGTACTAGTAGTAGTAGTAGGAGTAGTCTTAGTAATAGTAGTAGTAGTAGCAGTGGTACTAGGAGTCATAGCTGTAGCAGCAGTAGTAGTAGTAGCTATTGTAGTAGTAGTAGCAGTAGTAATAGGGGCAGTACTAGCTGTAGCAGTAGCAGTAGTAGTATTAATAATTGTAGCAATAGTACCTATGGTAGTAATAGTAATTGTAGAAGTTGTTGTAGTACTAGTTGTAGTAGTAGTACTCGAAAGAGATGTAGTAGTTATTGTTGTTGTTGTAGAAGTTAGTAATAGTAGTCAGTGTAGGAGCAGGGGCAATAGTAGGAGCAGTAGTAGTAGTAATAGTAGTAGGAGGAGTTGTAGTAGTCATAGATGGAGTAGTAGGAGTAGCAATAGAAGTAGTAGCAGTAGTTGTTGTAATAGCAATTGAAGAGGTAGCAATAGTGGTAGTAGCAACAATAATAGTACTAGTAGTAATCGCAACAACAGGAGTAGTAGCTTTAGTAGTAGTAGTAGTAGTAGTAATGCTAATTACAGTGGTAGTAGCAATAGTAGTAGTAGAAGTAATAGTAGTACTAGTAGTAGCAAAAGTAGTAGTAGCAACAGTGGAAGTAGTTATTGTAGTAGTAGTTGTAGTAGTAGTACTAGTCATAGTAGTAGTTCTAGTAGTAGAAGCAGTACTAGTACTAGTTGTAGAGGTAGTAAGAGTAGTAGTAGTTGTAGTAGGAGTAGTAGTAATTGTATTAGTAGAAGTAGTAGTAGTAGTTGTTGTTGTAATAGCAGTAGAAGTACCAGTAGTAGTGGCAGTAGCAGTAGCACTAGGAGTAATTGCCAAAGTAAAATTAGTAGTAGCAGTAGTAGTAGTACTAGTAGCAGTAGTATTTGTAGGAATAGGTGCAGTAGTACTAGTACTAGTAGTAGCAACAACAGTGGTAGGAGAACTAGTAGTAGTTGTTGAAGTAGTAGTGCTAGCAGTAGTAGTAGTAGTTGTTGTTGTTGTAGTGGTAGGAGTTGTAGTAGTAGTACTAGTTGTAGTAGTAGTAGAAGTAGTAGAAGTATTAGAACTAATAGTGATAGTAGTAGTAGTAATAGTAGTAGTCGTAGTAGTCGTAGTAGTAGTAGTAGTACTAGTAGTAGAGGTAGTAGTAGTAGTAACATTAGAAGTAGTACAACAGTAGTAGCAGTAGTGGCTATTGTAGTAGTAGTAGCGGTAGTGCTAGTAGTAGTAGTTGTAGATGCAGTAGTAGTGGCAGTAGCAGCATTAGTAGTGCTAGTAGTAGTAGTAGTGCGAGTAGTGTTAGTAGTAGTTGTAGTAGTAGTAGTAATAGTCAGAGTCCTAGTTGTAGTACTAGTAGTAGCGGTAGTGGTAGTAGTATTAGTAGTGTTAATAGTAGTAGTTGTAGTGGTAGTAGCAGCAGTGGTAGTAGAAGTAATAAAGTAGTAAAAGGAGTACTAGTAGTAGTAATAGTAGTATTCATAGTAGTTGTATTGGTAGTCGTAGTAGGAGTAGCAGTTGTAGCTGTAGTACTATTAGTAGTAGTAGTAGTAGTAGTGGTGGTAGTAGTAGTAGTAGTAGTAGTAGTAGTAGTAGTAGTAGTAGGAGTAATCGTTGTAGTAGTTGTTGTAGTAGTTGGAGTGGTAGTAGTACTACTAGGAGTAGGAGTTGGAGTAGGAGTAGTACTAGTAGTATTTGGAGTAGTTGCGGTAGCTAAAGCAATAGTAGAGGTTGTTGCAGCAGTAGTCATAGTTGCAGTAGTAGTAGTAGTAGTTGAAGTTGTAGCAGTAGTAGTAGTTGCACAGAAGTAGTAGAAGTAGTAGTAGCAAAAGTAGTAGTAGTAGTAGTAACAATACCAGCGGAAGCCATAATAGTAGCATTAGTTGCAACAATGGCACTAGTAGTGGTCGTATTAGTAATAGCAGTAGCAGCAGTAGTAGAAGTAGCAACAGTAATAGTAAATGTAGTCATCATAGCAGTAGTAGCCATATTAGTAGTAGTAGTTGTTGTAATAGTAGTAGTTGTTGTAGTAGCTGTAGAAGTAGCAGTTGAAATAACGGCAGTACTAGTAATAGTAGTAGTAGTGATAGCAGGAGTAAGAGTAGTAGCAATATAGTAGAACAAGAAGAAGAAGAATCAGTAGCAGTGGTGGTGATGCTAGTAGTAGCAGCAGCAGCAGCAGTGGTGTTAGTAGTAGTAGTAGAGGTAGTTGTAGTACTAGCAACAGCAGCAGCAGTAGCAATAGTAGTTGTTATTATAGTAGTAGTAGCTGCAGTAGTATCAGCAGCAGTAGTTGTCGTAGTCGTCGTTGTTGTATCAGTAGTAGTGGTAGCCGTACTAGTAGTAGTGTTAGTACTAGTAGTCATAGTTATTGTTGTAGTAGTCGTAGTTATAGTAGCCTTAGCGGCTGGAGAAGTAGTAGCAGTAGTAGTCGAATTAGCTGCAGTAGCAAGAATAACATCAGCAGTAACAGTGGTAGTAGTTGTTGTAGTAGTAGTTGTTGTAAGAGCAGCCGCAATCGTAGAAGTTGTTATAGTAGCAGTAGTAGTAGTACTAGCAATAGTAGTAGAAGTAACAGCAGTAGTTACAGCGGGAGTTGTAGTAGTAATAGCAGAAGTAGTAGACGCAGCAGTTGTAGCAGTAGTAGTTGCAGCAGCAGCATTAGTGGCGGTAGTAGTTTTACTTGTAGCAATAGCAATAGTAGCAGCAGCAGTAGCAGCAGCAGCAATAGCAAGAGAACTAGTAGGAGCAGTCATAGTAGTAGTAGCAGCAGTAGTAGCATTAGCAATAACAGCAGCTATAGAAGTCGTAGTAGTAGTAGTAGTAATAGTAGTAGTAGTTGTTGTTGTTGTAGAAGTAGTAGTACTAGCAGAAGTAGTAGCAGTAGCAGAAGCAGTATTAGCAGAAGTAGTAGCTGTAGTACTAGTTGTAGTTGTAGTAGAAGCAGCAGCGGTAGTAGCTATGGTTGTAGTAGCAATACTCGTAGCAGACGAAGTGCAGCAATTGTAGTAGTAGGGGAAGTAGAAGTAGTAGTAGTAGCAGTAGTAGTAATTGTAGTAGCAATAACAGTAATAGCAGTAGCTGTAGTATTATTTGTAGAAGTAGTAGTAGTAGCAGAAGCAGAAGTAGCAGAAGTTGTAGTGGTAGTACTAGTAGTAGTTGTAGTAGAAGTAGTTGTAGTATTTGCAGTAGTACCAGTAATAGCAGTGGTAGTAGTAGTAGTAGCAGTAGTTCTAACAGTAGTAATAGTAGTTGTAGTAGTTATAGTAGTAGTAGAGGTAGTGGTAGTTGTAGTAGTTGTACTATTAATAACAATTGTAGTTGTAGTAGTACTAGTAGGTGTAGTTGTAATAGCAGTAGTAGGAGAAGAAGTAGTAGCAGCAATAATCGTAATAGTAGTTGTTGTTGTAGCAATAATAGTGGCAATAGTTGTTGTAGTTGTTGTTGTTGTTCTAGTAGAAGTAGTAGCAGTCCTATTAGAAATAGTTGTCATAGTAGTAGTAGTGACAAAAATAACAACAACAATAGTTGTAGTAGTATTGGTAGTCATAGTAGTTATAGTTGAAGTATCAGTAGTAGTAGCAATTGTGGTAGTGGAAGTAGTAGTAGTAGTAGCAATACTAGTAGTAGTTGTAGTAGAAGCAGCAACAATAGTAGCAGTGGTTGTAGTAACAGTACTTGTAGTAGCAGAACTACAGCAATTACAATATTAGTAGGGGAAGTAGTAGTAGTTGAAGTAGTAGTAGTACTAAAAGTAGTAGTAATAGCAGTAGTAGGACCAGTAGTAGTAGGAGTAGTTGTACTAGTATAAGCAGCAGTAGAAACAGTAGGAGTCGATGTAGTAGCAATAGTAGTAGAAATAGTTGCCATACTAGTAGTAGTAGCAGCAACAACAACAGTAGTAGTTGTAGTAGTAATAGTTGTCTTAGTAGCCACAGTAGTAGTAGTAGTAGTAGTAGTAGCAGTAGCAGCTATAGTAGCAATAGTAGTAATAGTAGCAGTAGTGGTCGTAAAAGTAGTTGCAGTGGTTGTAGTAGTAGTTGCAGTAGTAGAACTAGTAGGAGTAGTAGTAATAGTAGTAGTAGGAGCAGGAGTTGGAGTAGTAGTTGTAGCAGCAATAGTAATAGTAGTAGAAGTGTAGTAGTTGTAGTATTACTAGTTGTAGCAATTGTAGTACAAGTAGCAGGTATAGCAGAAATAGTGTTGCAGAAGTCGAAGGAGCAGCGCAGGAGTAGTTGTAGTAGTAGTAGTACCCATAGTAGTGTGGTAGCAGTAGTAGTAGTAGCATTAGTAGTAGTCGTAGGACTAGTAGTAGTAATCATTATAGTTGTTGAAGTAGTAGTAGTAGTAGTACTAGTAACAGTAGTTGTGCTAGTAGTGTGGTAGTAGTAGTAGTTTTAATAGAAGCCGTAGTAGTACTTGTTGTAGAAGTAGTAATAGTAGTAGTAGTTATAGTAGTAGTAGTAGCATGACTAGTAGTAGTAGAAGTAGTCACAGTAGTAGAAGTACTAGTAGTTGCAGTAGTAGTTATAGCAGTGGTTGTATTAGTAGTGTTAGAAGCAGTAGCAACGGTAGCAGTGGTAGTGGTGGTGGTGGTAGTAATAGAGGTTATATTAGTAGTAGTAATGGCAGAAGTATTAGTAGGAATAGTAGTAGGAGTAGGAGTTGGATTAGGAATCATAGTAGTAGTAGTAGTAGTATTAGTAGTAGTGATAGTAGCAGTAGTAGGAGTAGGAATAGTAGTGGTTAGTAGTAGTAGTAATTCTGGTTGTCGTAATTGTATTAGTAGTAGTAGTAGTAGTAGTAGTAGTAGAAGTAGTAGTAGTAGTAGTAGTTGTAGAAGTTGTAGCAGTCGCTATAGCTATAGTTGTAGTAGCAGTAGCAGTAGTAACAAAAGCAATAGGACTAGTAGTAGTACTAGTAGTATTTGTAGTGGCAGCAGCAATTGTAGTAGTATCAGTAGTGGCAGCAACAGTAGTAGTAGTAGTAGTAGTAGTTGGAGTAGTAGCAGCAGCAGCAAATGGAGTAGTTGTCGCAGTAGTAGTATTAATAGTACTAGTATTGGTAGCAACAATGGTAGTAGTTGTAGATGTAGGCTAAGTATTGATAGCAGTAGTTATAGGTGTAGAATTAGTACTAATAGTAGTAGTGCAGATGCAGTAGTAGTAGCAATTGTAGCAGCAGTAGTAGAATTAGTAGTAGTAGCAGGAGTTGTAATGGTAGTAGTAGTTATAGTAGTGGTCATAGTAGTAGTAGTAGCATTAATTGCGATAGAAGCAGTAGTTATAGTAGTACTGGTCAGAGTAGTAGTAGTAGTAGTAGTAGTAGTAGCAGCAGCAACAACAACTGCTGCAACAGTAGCCACGATAGTAATAAGAGTAGTAGTACTTATTGTTGTTGTAGAGCTAGTAGTAGTAATTGTTGGGGTAGCACTAGTGGTAGCAGCAGGAGCAGTACTAGGAGTAGTAATAGTTATAGTAGCAATAGTAGTAGTTGTGGTTGTAGTTGTAGTAGGAGTAGGGGGAGCGATAGGGGTAGTCGTAGTTGTAGTAGTAGTAGTATTTGTAATAGGAGTAGCACTACTAGTAATAGTAGTAGGAGTAGTAGGAGTAGTAGTAGTAGTAGTAGTAGTAGTAGAAGGAGTAGTTGTAGTAGTAGTAGCATTAGCTATTGTAGTTGCAGCAGCAGTAGCAATAGCAGTAGTAGTTGTTGTTATTGTTGTAATTGTTGTTGTTGTAGTAGTAGTAGTAGTAGTAGTAATAGTAGTAGTAGTAGTAGTCGTAGTAGTAGTAGTCATAGTAGTAGTAGCAGAAGTAGAAATAGCTGTACCAGAAGTTGTAGCAGTAGTAATAGTAGTAGTAGTAATAGGAGTAATAGTTGGAGTAGTAGGAGTAGTCTTTGTAGTAATAGTAGTAGGAGTAGCTGTATTTGTTACAGTATTAGTGATAGTAGTAGTTGTAGTAATAATAGTAGTAGTAGCAGTAGAAGTAGTAGTTGGAGTAGTAGGAGTAGCACTAGTATTAGAAGGAGTCGGGGTGGGAGTAGGATTAGTAGTAGTTGTAGTAGTAGTAGTAGTTGGAGGAGGGGTACGAGAAGTAGGAGTTGGAGCACAAGTTGTAGTAGTAGTAGTAGTGGTAGGAGCAGTAGTAGTAGTTTTAGCCGTAATAGTGGTAGTTGTAGCAGTGCCACTAGTAATAGCAGTAGTAGTTGTAATAATGGCAGTAATAGCAGTAGTAGGTGCAGTAGCGCTAGTAGAAGTAGTAGTAATAGTAGTTGTAGTATTTATAATAGTAGCAGCAGTAGTACTGGTAGTAGTTATACTAGTAGCAGTAGTAGTAGTAGTAGCTGTAGTAGTAGCAGTAGTAACAGTAGTACTAGTACTAGTATTAGTAGTAGTAATCGTAGCAGTCACAATGGTAGTAGTAGTATTAGTAGTAGAAATAGTTGCCATACTAGTAGTAGTAGCAGCAACAACAACAGTAGTAGTTGTAGTAGTAATAGTTGTCTCAGTAGCCACAGTAGTAGTAGTAGTAGTAGTAGTAGCAGTCGCAATTGTAGTAGCAATAGTAGTAATAGTAGCAGTGGTGGTCGTAAAAGTAGTTGCAGTGGTTGTAGTGGTAGTTGCAGTAGTAGTATTAGTAGTAGAACTAGTAGGAGTAGTAGTAATAGTAGTAGTAGGAGAAGGAGTTGGAGTAGTAGTTGTAGCAGCAATAGTAATAGTAGTAGAAGTGTAGTAGTTGTAGTATTATTAGTTGTAGCAATTGTAGTACAAGTAGCAGTTATAGCAGAAATAGTTGCAGAAGTAGAAGGAGCAGCAGCAGAAGTAGTAGTAGAAGAAGTATTAGTTGTAGCAGTAAGAGTAGTAGCAGTAGAAGTAGTAGTAGTAGGAGTAGCAGCAGGAGTAGTTGTAGTAGTAGTAGTACCCATAGTAGTGTGGTAGCAACAGTAGTAGTAGTATTAGTAGTAGTCGTAGGACTAGTAGTAGTAATCATTATAGTTGTTGAAGTAGTAGTAGTAGTAGTACTAGTAACAGTAGTTGTGCTAGTAGTGTGGTAGTAGTAGTAGTTTTAATAGAAGCCGTAGTAGTACTTGTTGTAGAAGTAGTAATAGTAGTAGTAGTTATAGTAGTAGTAGTAGCATGACTAGTAGTAGTAGAAGTAGTCACAGTAGTAGAAGTACTAGTAGTTGCAGTAGTAGTTATAGCAGTGGTTGTATTAGTAGTGTTAGAAGCAGTAGCAACGGTAGCAGTGGTAGTGGTGGTGGTGGTAGTAATAGAGGTTATA
>RXID01003145.1:0-10969 GCA_005019695.1 Trichopus zeylanicus subsp. travancoricus
GACTACTACGACTACGACAACTACTACTACTACTACTACTACTACTACTACTACTACTACTACTACTACTACTACTACTACTACTACTACTACTACTACTACTACTACTACTACTACTAGTACTGCTTCTACTATTGCTAGTACTGTTTCTATCACAAGTACTACAAGTGCGGCTCTTGCGACTGCTACTACTATTACATCTACTATTGCTACTACTACAACAACTACTACTGCTACTGCTACAACAACTACTACTGCTACTGCTACAACAACTACTACTGCTAGTACAACTGCAACTGTTACTACTACACCTAGTACTTCTACTACTTCAATAATGACTATTGCTACTGCTACTACTACTGCTGCTACTATTATGGCTATTACTACTACTGCTACTACAACAACAACAACAACAACTACTACTGCTAGAACAACAACAATAATAACTACTACTACCACTACTACTACTACTGCTTTTACTACATGTACTACTACTACTATTACATCTAATACCACTACTACTAGTGCTACTACTATTGCTACCACTATAGTAGTAGTATTAGTTGTAATAGTAGTAGTTGTTATTGTAGTAGTAGCTGTAGTAGTAGCAGTAGTAGTAGTACTAGTAGTAGCAAACGTAGTTGTAGCAGCAGCAGTAACAGTAGTGGTAGTTGTAGTGGTAGTAGTTATTATTGTTGTTGTTGTAGTAGTAGTAGTGGTAGTACTCGTACGAGTGGTGTTATTCATAGTAGACGTAGTAGCAACAGCAGTAGCAATAGTAATAGCAGCCGTAGCACTAGAGCTAGCAGCAACAGTTGTTGTAGTAGGAGCAGTAGCTGCAACTGTACTAGTAGTAGTGGTAGAGGTAGTAGCAGTGATAGCTGTAGGAGCAGCAGCAGCAGGGGCAATAGTAATAGTAGTAGTAGTAGCAGGTGTAGTACTGGAAGTCATAGTAGTTGTAGCAGAAGTAGACGTAGTGGTGGTAATAGTAGTTGTAAAAGTAGTAGTAGCAGTAGAAGTAGTAGTGTTAGAAGTAGGAGTGGTAGAATTAGTTGTAATAGTAGTGATAGTAGTACTAGAAGGTGTGGTAGTCGTGGAAGTAGTAGTAGCAGTAATAGTCATAGTAAAAGTAGTTGGAGTAGTAGTAGCAGTAGTAGCAGAGGTAGTAGTAGTAGTAGTTATTGTAGTTGTTGCAATAGTAGATGTAGCGGTGGTAGTAGTAGTTATTGTAGTAGTAGTTGTAGTTGTTGCAATAGTAGATGTAGCAGTGGTAGTAGTAGTTATTTTAGTAGTAGTAATAGTAGTAGTAGTAGCAGCAATAGTAGTAGTATTAGTAGTAGAAGTACTAGTAGTAGTAGTAGTAGTAATAGCAGAAGTAGTACCAATAGTAATAGTAGTAGTATGAGAAGTATTAGTAGTAGCAGTAATAGTAGTTCCAGTAGTAGTACTCATAGCAGCAGCAGCAGTAGTAGTCGTAGTAATAGTTGTAGCAGTTGTAGTAGTAGTAGTTGTTGTTGTTGTTGTAGTAGTAGATGATATAGTGGTAGTACGGTAGCATTTGTGGTAGTAGCACTTGTAGTTGTAGTATCAAAAGTAGTAGTAATAGTGCCAATAACAATTGCAGTGGGAGAAGTAGTAGTAGCAGCAGTAGCAGTTATAGTAGTAATAGCAGTGGTAGTAGCAGCAGCAGTAGCACTTGTAGCAATAGTAGCAGTAGTAGTAATAGTAATAGCAGTTGCAGAAGTAATAGAGGCAACAGCAGTAGTAGGTGTAGTAGTTGTAGTAGCAGTAGTAGTAGTCGTTAGAGTAGGGCTAGTAGTAGTAGTAGTGGTAGTAGTAGTAGAAGTAGTAGTAGTAGTAGTAGCAGTAGTAGCAGTATCAGTAGTAGTAGAGGTGGTGGGAGTAGGAATAGTAGTAGTAATAGTAGTAGCAGTGGTAGTTGTTGTTGTTGTTTTAGTAATAGTAGTAACTGTTGTTGCAATAGTTGTTGTTGTTGTAGTACTAATGGTAGTTGTTGTAGTAGTAGTACTACTAGTAGTAGTGGTAGTAGTAGTAGGAGTAGGAGTTGGAGTGGGGGTAGAAGTAGTAGTAGTAACAATAGGAGCAGTTGTAGTAGTTGTAGTAGTAGTTGTCGTAGAAGTGCTAGTATTAGTCATAGTAGTAGTAGTATCAGTAGTGGTACTAGTCGTAGTAGTAGCAGTACTAGAAATGGCAGTAGTAGTAGTAGAGTAGTAGTAGTAGTAGTAGTAGTAGTAGTAGGATTTGTAGTAGTAGTAGTAGTAGTAGTAGTAGCAGTAGTGGTGGTGGTGGTGGCAGGAGAATTAGTGGCAGTAGCAATAGTAGTAGTAGAAGTAATTGAAGTGGACATAGAAGTAGGAGGAGTAGTAGTAGGAGTAGCATTTGTTGTAGTAGTAGTTGTTATTGTTGTTGTCGTGCTACTACTGCTCTGCTCCTGATCTACTACTACTGCTGCTGCTACTACTGCTACTATTGCGACAATTGCTCTCCTACTACTCCTATTGCTACTACTACTATTACGACGACTACTACTATTACTGCTACTACTGCTGCTGCTGCTATTGCAGCTACTATTGCTATTACAACTGCTACTGCTGCTATAACTATTGTAGCTATTGCTACTACTACTGCTACTACTATTGTTGCGACTACGAATACTACTACTATGATGACATCTACTGCTACTACTACTATTACAACTTTTACTGCAACTGCTTATACTACGCCAACAACTATTGTGGCTATAAATAGTACTACTACTATAGTTTTTTACTTCTACTACTACTACTATAGTTGCGGCTGCTACTATTATTACACCTACTACTACTCCTATTGCTACTACTACTATTGCTGCAACAGTGGAACTGCTTCTATTGCTGCTACTACTACTGCTGCTACTACATCTGTTACTTTCGATGCTACTAATTCTTCAACTACTACTACTACTGATTGAACAACAACTACTTTTAATCCTACTATTACTATTTCCACTCCTACTACTACTACTACTAATACTTCTGCTACTACTACTGCTGCTGCAACTACTACTAGTACTACAACAGCTACTACTGCTACTACTACTACTTCTACTATTTGCCACTACTACTACTATGACTACTATGACTATAACTACCACTACAACTATGACTACGACTACTACTGCTACTAATTCTACTACTACTACTACTACTTCAGCTACTGCTCCTACTACTCCTAGAACTACTACAGCTACTACTGCAATTATTGCTACTACTATTGCTGATGCTACTTGGAATTGTGCTACTACTGCTTCTACTACTACTACTACTACAACTACAACTAGTACTACCACTACTATGCCTACCACTACTACTACTACTACTACTACAACAACAACAACAACTACTACTACTACTTCTAATGCAACTACTACTACAACTTCTATGACTATTACCTATACGACTATTACTTCTACGACTTTTACAACAACTACTACTACTACTGCAACTTCTATGACTATTACTGCTTCTACTACTATTGCTACTACTGCTACAACTACTACATTTGCTATGACAATTACAACAACTACTACGACTACTGCTACTATCGCTACTACTGCTGCTACAACAACAACAACTATAACTGCTATTACTACTACTGCTGCTACTACAGCTACTACTACGATAATAACAACAACTACTACCACTGCTAGTACTGCTACTACTACTATAATAGCTACTACTGCTAATATTTCTCTACTACTTCTACTACTATTACTGCTACGACGACTACGAGTCCTACAACTAGTTCTACAACTACTACAACTTCTACCACTACTTCTGCAATGTCTACTACCATCACTACTACTATGACTCCTACTACCACTACTACTACGACTCCTACTACTACTGCGGCTACAACTACTACAACTACTATTACTTCCCTTACTAGTACTACTACTGCTGCTACTGCTAAACTTTCTACTACAACTATTACTACTAAAGTTTCTACTATAGCTACTACTACTATTGCTACTGCTAATACTGCTACTACTACTACTCCTACTGCTACTGCTGCTACTACAGCAATTATTGCTACGACTAATGTTGAAGCTACTGCTGATATTGCCACTACAGCTACTTTTGCTACTACTACTACTACTAATGCTACTACTACTACAAATTCTACTACTATTACTTCTACAACTATTGCTACAACGTTTACTACCACTATGACTACTGCTTCTGCTATGACTATTGCAACTACTTCTGCGGCTGTTGCTACTGCTACTACTACAATTGTTGCTACAACAATAACAACTATTACTACTACTTCTACTACTATTGCTACTACGGGCACTACTACTACAACAACAACTACTACTTCTACTACCACTACTACTGCTACTATTACTGCTACTACTGCTACTACTTATACTACTACTATTGCTAGTACTCCTACAACATGTTCTTCCACTACTATAACTAGTATTGTTACTAATGTGAGAACTACTGCTACAATTGCCGTTGCCATTGCTTCTACTACTACTACTACTACAATTAGTACTCCTACTACTAGTATTGCGTCAAGTAGTACTACAACAACTACTGCTCCTACTACTACTATCGCTGCTACTACTTCTCCTTCTATCACTACTTCTACTACCACTACTGTTGCTGCTGCAGCTGCTGCTACTACTAGTACTCCAACTGCTGCTGCGACTACTGCTACTACTGCTATTACTACCACAACTACCAGTACTACCACTACAACTACTAATACGATTACTACTACTGCTACTACTACAAGTACTTCTCCTACTCCCACTATTGCTATTGCTACTACTGCTACTACTACTGCTACTACAACAACAACAACTACTATTACTACTGCTACTACCGCTACAACTACTACTACTACAACTGCTACTACTACTACTACTACGACTCCTGCTACTATTACTGCTACCTCTCCAATTACTACTACTACTACTACTCCTACAACATCTACTACTACTCCTACTACTACCACTACTACTACTGCTACGACAACTACTACTCCCCCAACTACTAAAACTGCTACTACTACTCCTACTACTGCCAATATCGCTAGTATTATTATTACTACTATTACTACTATTGCTACTACTGCAACTACTGCTACTGCAGCTGTTGCTACTGTTGTTGCTGCTACTATGACTACGACTACTACTAGTACTACTACTACTACTACTATTTCTGCAACTGCTACTTTTACTGCTTCTACCACTACAAATACTAGTACTATTGCTACTGCTGTTGCTATCGCCACTACTACTGTTGTTACTTCTTCTACTTCTATGACAAGTGCTACTACTACAACTGTTGTTACTACTGTAACTACTACTACTACCGCTACTGCTACTAATACTACTACTTCTACTCCTACTACTACTACAGCTACTACTACAACTGCTGCTACTACAAATACTTCTACAACTGCTCCTACTACTATCATTGGTGCTACTATTTGTTCTACTCCTACTGCTACTATTACGACTACTACTCTTGCCACTAATACTACTACTATTATGATTACGAGTGATACTTCTACGGCAACTGCTACTGCTGCTTTTACTATTGCTAGTACTCCTACTACTACTGCTACTGCTGCAACTGCAACGACTATGGCTGCTACCATGACTGCTACTAGTAATACTGATCGAACTCCTACTACGACTACTACTACTACTGCACCCCCTACTACAACAACTACACCAATTACTATTCCTACTTCAACCACTACTGCTACTCTAATACCCCTAGTACTACTACTACTAGAACTACTTCTACTACAATGCCCTCTATAGCTACTCCTACAACTACTACTTCTCCTACTACTACTCATGCTACAACTGCTTCTACTGCTCCTACAACTACCACGATGACTATTGCTACTACTACCACTACTATCACTAATGCTGTAGCTACCACAGTTGCTATTACTACTTCTGCTACTACTACTGCTACTATCGCTGCAACAACTGCTACAATTACAACTTCCACTACTACTATTACGACTACTACTACTACTACTACTACTACTACTACTACTACTACTACTACTTCTGCTACTACTACTACTACTTCTGCTACTACTGTTACTACTACTACTACTGCTTCTACTACTACTGTTTACGGACTAAAACTAATACGGCGTCTCGACTACCTGACGATTACTAATACTACTACTACTACTACTACTACTACCACCACCACCACCACCACCACCACCACTACTATTGAATGCTATTTGCTCCACTGTTGCTACTACTACTACTACTACCACCACTACTATGACTACTATTTGTTCCACTGCTACTACTACTACTACTATTGCTACTACTGCTACAACTATTGCTATTCTTCTGCTAATATAGCTGCTACTACTACTACTTCAACTACAACTTATACTAATACTTCTCATACTCCTACTACAACTACTACACCAATTACTACTTCTACTACAACCACAGCTGCTACTACTACTGATACTCCTACTACAACTGGTACTACTACTACTTCTACTTCTACTGCGGCTGCTTCTCTTTCTATTGCTACTACTACTACTGCGGCTGCTACTTCTACTGCTACTACGATAGCTACGACTACAACGACTACTAGTACTACTAGTACTACTACTTCAGCCACTATTTCTACTACTACTACTATAACATCTACTAATTGTACTATTACTACTACAACTAGTACTACTAGTGCTTCAACAATAATGACAACAACAACAACAACTACTACTACTACTACTACCACTGCAACTACTACTGTTACAACTAATATTACTACCACTACTACTAATTCTCCTCCTACTACTACTACAACCACAATTACAACTGCTGTTGCTGCTAATACTACTACTACTATTGCTGCTGCTACTACTGTTACCTCTACTACCACTACTACAGCTACAACAACTACTACTACTACTGCGACTACTACTAATGCTGCCACTACATCTACTGCTACTACTACTACTTCTCCTACTACTTCTCCTACTTCTTCTACTATTGTTACTACTATTGCATCTGCTGCAACAACTACCGCTACTACTACTGCTACTGCTACTACCACAACTTCTCCTACTTCTACTACTCCTCCTACTACGATAGCTACTACTACTACCACTGCTACAATAACTGCTACTACTATCCAGACTAGTAAAACTACTACAACTACTTTTAGTACTGCTACTTCTACTACTACTGCTATTATCACTACTACTATTGCTACTGCTTCTATTGCTACTACTCCTACTACCACTACTACTTCTACTACTGCGCATGCTGCTACAACTACTATTGCTACTACAACTACTACTCCTGCTACTACTACTTTAACAAGTACTACTTATAGCACTACTACTACCACTTCTTCTACTATTTTTACTACTACTGCTACTTCTCCAACTTCGACAATGACTACTACATCTATCGCTTCTACTATAACTACTGCGGCTACTACCACTACTTTTGCTACTGCGTTTGTGACTACTACTCCTACTACTTTTGCTACTACTGCTTCCGCTACTGTTGCTTCAGCTACTACTAGGACTGTAGCTACTACAACTTCTACTAATACCGCCCCAACTACTGCTACTACTACTGTTACTAGAACTCCCACTGCTATTGCTACTGCTCCTATTACTATTACTACTACAACCACAACTACCGCAGCTCATGCTACTACTACTACTACTACCTCAAGTACTACTATAGATACTCCAACAACTACGGCTACTACTACTACTACTACTACTACTACTACTATGGCTGATGTTACTCCGACTACTTTAACTATTGCTACAACTGCTACTACTTCAACTGCTACTGCTACTACTACTACTACTACAACGACTACTACTGATGCTCTTACTACTACTTCTACTACTTCTGCTCCCACTATGATTTATGATACCACTTCTACTACTACTACGGATGCAATGGCAGCTACTACTACAAGTAAGTACTACATCCGCTACTGCTTCTACTGCTACTGCTACTACTACAATTACTGTAACTATTGCTACTATGACTACTACTGCAACTACTACAACTGCAACATCTAGTACAACAACTACTACAACTTCTACTTTAACTACAGCTACTGCTTCTACTACTACTTCTGCTACTACTACAACTACTATTGTCACTACCACGATTGCTACTACTAATACCACTACTGCTGCTACAGATATTACGGTGAGTACTACTACCGCCACTACTACTACAGCCGCTACTATTACTACTTCTGCTACGACTACTACTTGTCCTACTACTACTGCTTTCGCTACTACTACTACTGCTACTATTGCCGCTGCTGCTACTACTACCACTACTACTACTACTACTTCTACTACTACAACTACTACCACTACTACTATTAATACTATTGCTACTGCTACAACTACTACCACTACTACAACTATTACTACTACTTCTCCAACTAATACTACTTCCGCCACTATGACTACTCCTACTTGTACTATTACAGCTACTACTACTACTATGACTACTATTACTATGACTACTGATACTACTGCTCCTACTACTGCTACTGCTACTTTTGCAACTATGTCGACTTCTACTGCTACTTCAACTACTACTACTGCATCTACTACTACTTCTTTTACTACCAGCACTGCTACTACTACCGCTACTACTACTACGACTACCACCACCACGACTACAACTACAGCTACTAGTACTACAGCTACTTCTGCTACTACTACAACAGTTACTACTATTACTACTACTACAATTACTACAATAACTACTACCGCCACTACTACTACTAAGACTACTGCTACACTAATACTAGTATTGTTGTTGCCGCTACTACTACTTCTTCTACTAAAAATGTGACTACTACTACTACAACTACTACTGTTACTAATGCTAAGACTACTACTGCTAATACTACTACAAAAACAACTACTACTACTATTGCTACAACCTCTCCTCGACAACTATTACAACTACAACTACTTCTCCTACTACTACTGCTGCTGCTGCTATTGCTACTGCTACAACTACTGCTATCACTACCAGTACTACTAGTACTACTAATACTACTTCTACGAGTACTACTACTTCTGCCACTGTCGCCAATTCTACTAATATTGCTACTACTTCTACTACTACAACTACTTCTGCTACTACTACTACTCCAACTACAAATACCACTACTACTAATGTTGTTGTTGCTGCTACTACTGCTGCTGCTACTACTACTACTATTACTAGTACTACTACTATTACTACTACAGCTACTACTGCTACTACTTCTACAACAGCCACTACTAATACTTCTGCTACCCCCACTACTGCTGCTGTTGCTGCTACTACAACAACTACTGCTTGTGCAACTGCTTCTACAACTACTACAACTACTACTTTAGCTGATACTGCTGCTCCTACTACTACTTCTAGTAATACTAAGACCAGCACTAATGCTGCTGCTTCTACTGCTGGCGCAACTACTACAACTACAACTGATGCAGCTACTACTACTAATACTATTGCTACTTCTTCTACAACTTCTGCTACTCCAGCTGCTACTACTACTTCTACTACTACTACTATTACTACTATTACTACTATTGGTACTACAACTACTATGGCTACTACTGCTACTACAGCTGTTGCTGTTGCTTCTGCTACTACTATTGTTGCTGCTACTACTACTACAACTATTAAAACAACAACTGCTATGACTAATACTCCTATTACTGCTTATCATGTAGCTGCGTTGTTGTTGTTGCTGCTGCAACTCCTATTCCAACTACTGCTACTACTTCTTCCTCTTACTACTACTATTGTTACTACTACTACTACAACTAATATAGCTAGTACTACTACTACTAGTACTACTGCTATTACTACTATTACTACTATTGCATCTGCTGCTATTGTTGCTACTACTACTATTGCATATCCTATAACTGCTACAATTACAACTACTGCTACTACAACTGCGACTATTACTTCTGCTATTACTAATATTACTACTACTACTACTATTTCTACTAGTACAGATGCTGCTGCTACAACAACAACTACTACTGCTACTACTGCTACTACTACTACCACTACTTCAACTACTACTACTACTACTACTACTACTATGACTACTTCTGTTGCTACATCTGCTGCTACAACTACTACTCTTACAACTTCTCATGCTACTACTACTATTGCTACTTGTATTACATCTACTACTACCACTACTGCTTCAACTACTACTACTACTAGTACTACTGCTACTACTTCTGCTTACTACTACTACTACAGCTACGGCTACTACAACTACTAGTACTATTGTTACTAATTCTACTAACAACAACTACTGCTACTGCTACTTCTTCTACTACAACTACTACCACTACGACTGCTATGACTACTACAACTACTCCCACAAGTTCTGCAACTACTGCTACTTCTGCGACTACTGCTACTACTACTACTACTAGTAGTAGTTCTCCAACTTTTGATACTACTACTACTACTATTGCTACTATGGCTGCCACAACAACAAGTGCAACTACTTTTACTACTACTACTTCTTCTACTACAATTGCTACTACTATTACTACTTCTACTACTGCCACTATTATTACTATTACTTCTACTACTAAAACTACAACAACAACTACTACGACAATTACTGCTACTGCTAAAGCTATTATCGCTACTACTACTACCCCTACTATTACTACTTCAACTACTATGACTACTACTACTGCTGCTGCTCCTACTACTGCTACTACTACTACAGCTTCTACAACTGCTACTACTGCTACTACTGCTACTGCTGCTGCTGCTGCTGCTACGACTACTACTACTACTACTACTACTATTTCTGCTACTACTTCAACCACTCGTACTACCACTACTGCAACAACTATAATTTTTGTTACT
>RXID01003148.1:0-16306 GCA_005019695.1 Trichopus zeylanicus subsp. travancoricus
TACGACTAATACCACTACTGCATCTGCTACGACTAATACTACTACAAGTACTAGAGCTCCTACTACTGCAGTTGCTACTATATTTACTGCTACTTCTTCTACTACCACCACCACTACTACTATTATTATTGTTACTACTAATACTACAACTACTCCAATTACTACTAATACTACCACAGCCACTACCCCGACTACTGCGACTATGACTACTGCATTTGTTGTAGTTGCTACAACTACTACTAGTACTATCGCCACACCAACTACTATGACTCCTACAACTACTCCTACTCCTACCATAGCTACTACTACTACTACTAATACTACTACTACTACAACTACTACTGCTACTACTACGACTACTACTACTACTACTACTACTACTCCTGCCCCTACTACTACTATTGCTACTCCTACTCCTACCCTTACTACTATGACTTCATCTACTATTACAACTACTATGACTACTACTACTACTACTAATACAACAACTGGTACTACTACTACTACTTCTATTACCACTACAATTGCTGCTTCTACTATGACTAATTCAGTTACTACTACAACTAGAACTAATACTACAATTACAACTACTACTACAACTAATACAACTATTACTTCTACTACTACTGTTGCTGCTACAGTTGCAACTACTATTACTACTACAACCTTTACTACTACTTCCACTATTACTACTACTAATACTCGTACTCATACTACTACGACTGCTATTGCTGCTGCTACTTCTACAACATCTAATACTATTATTTCTACAACTCCTACCATTGCTACTGCTACTAATCCTACTACTACTATTGCTACAACTACTACTATAGCAATAGCTGTTGCTACTGCTAATGCTCCTACAATTTATACTTCTACTGCTACTAATCAAGTACTGTTGACACTATGGTTCCTACTACTACGACCACCACTTTTACTACTATTGCTAATTCTACTACTATGACTTCTACTGCTATTTCTTTCACTACTGCTTCTTCTGCTGTTACTACTACAACTTCTACTACTACTTTTCCTACTACCACTACAACTACTACTACTACTGCTATCGCTACTACAACTACTATTTTTACCACTGTGGCTACCACCACCACCGCTACTACTACTACTACTACAACTACTACAACTACTACTATTACTATAGCTTGTACTACTACTCATACTTCTACTACTACTACTACCATTGCTGCTGCAACTATTGTTGCTGCTGCTACTACCACTACTCCTACTATTATTACGACTACTACTACAACAACTTCTAAGGCTTCTTCTACTATCGCAACTGGCACTACTACAATTACTTATACTAGTACAACTACTACTACTACCGCTACCACTTCTGCTTCTACAACTATGACTACTAGTTCTACTACTACTGCTACTACTACTACTACTACTACTATTGTTGTGACTTTTGTTACTACTCATACAATTACTACTACTACTTGTACTACAGCTACTACTACAACTGCTATTACTAGTACTTCTGGAACTACTACTACTACTACCACCACCACCACCACCACCACCACCACCACCACCACCAATACTGCAACTATTACTACCACTATTATAGCTATTACTACTACTGTTACTATTATTACTACTACTACTACTATAGCTAGTGCTACTACTCCTACCGTTTCTCCTACTACTTCTGCAACTACTACCTTAACTACTACTAGTGCTACTTCTACTACTACTTATACTACTACTGCAACTACTACTTCTGCAATTGCTACTATTTCTACTACTATTGATACTACAGCTGCTACTATCACACTACTTCTACTACTGCTACTAGTACTGCAACTGTTGTTGCTACTACTACAACTTCTACTACTAGTTGCAACACTACGACAATAGCTGCTACTACTGTAATAACTACTACTAGTACTACTACTGCTACTACTGTAATAACTACTACTAGTACTACTGCTGCTACTACTGCTACTATAACTCCTCCTCCTCCTAGTACTACTGCTACAACTACTATAACTTTTACTGTTACTATTTATATTACTACTGCAACTACTTATACTACACTTACAACTACTACTGCTGTGACTACTGCTACAGCTACTACTATTGCCTCAACTATGGCTGCTACTACTACTACACTACTACTACTACTACTACTACTATTACTACTACTACTACTACTTCTACTATACTGCTACACCACCACTACCACTGCTACTACTTCCGCTACCACTCTTTCTATTAAATACTACGTAAATACTTCTAACTACGTTAATAACGCTATTTACTACTACCACTACTACTACTACGACTACTACTAATACTACTATTATACTACTACTAAGGCTACTACTACTCTCATTACTAACTGAGACTTACTACTTACGTACTTGCTACTACTTCTACCCTACTTCTACTACTTCAACAAAGTACTACAACTACTTCTGCAACTACTACTATAGCCACCATAGCTACTATTAACACTACTAATACTACTGTGATAATGACTATTACTAACACTACTTCTACTACTAATACTACTGCTACTACTTCTGCTACTGCTTCTACTAACATTGCGATTGCTATTCCTTCTACTACAACCACTACTGCAATAATAGCTACTATTACTGCTATTACCACTACTACTATTACTACTACTACTGTTATTATTACAACTACTACTATGCCTACTTCGACTACTGCAATTGGTACTTCTAGTACCACACATACTCATATTTGTAGCGCTACTACTACTTCTACTCCTACCACTACTACTACTCTAACTCATACTATTACTCCAACTCCAACTCCTACTACTACTACTATGACTACTATAGCCAGTACTACTATTTCTGCTACTAGTAGTACTATTACCTGTATAATTACTACCCCTGCTATTACTACTACTACAACTTCTACTACTATTAAATCTCTTACTAGTATAATTACTACCACTACTATTACCACTACAACTATTACTACTCCCATTACTACTACAACTACTGCTACTTCTACTCCTACTCCAGAAACTACTCCTACAACTACTACTCTGACTCATACTACTGCTACTGCTACTTCGACTCCTACTAATACTACTACTACTACTACCACTACTACTACTACTACGGCTGTAGCAACTACAACTATTATTGCTGTTGTTGCTTATGCGATAGATATTTCTACTACTACTAATAATTATACTACAACTACTGCTGCTACTAACTCTATTACAACAACTACTACTAATACTACTCCTCCCACTCAACTTCTACTACTACTACTATAACTACTCCTACTACAACTTCTATAACAACTTCTATTACTACTACACTTTCTCCAAGTCCTACTGCTACTTCTAATCCAACTACTAACACTAATAATCCTGTAACTACTACACCTACCACTACTAATCCTACTCCTACTCCTACTCGTACTGCTCCTCCTCCTCCTCCAACTACTACAACTGCTGCGGCTACTATAGCTACTACTACTGCTTCCGCCACTGCTACTCCTACTATTGCTACAACAACAACAACAACAACTACTACTACTACTACTACTACTACTAGTACTACTACCATTCCTACTACCTACTACAAATTTCTCCTCCAACTACTACTGTTGCTGCTGCTATTACAACTACTACCACTGCTACTACCACAGCTACTCCTAATACTACTACTACTACTACTGCTACTACTACTACTACTACTACTACTATTGTAGTAGTAGAAGTAGTAGCAGTAGTAGTAGCAGTAGCAATAGTTATAGTAGTAGTACTTGTAGTAGTAGTAGTCATTGTTGTGGTACTAGTAGCAGTAGAAGTAGTAGTTGTTATTATGGTATTAGTAGCAGTAGATGTAGTAGTTGTTGTAGTAGTAGGAGTTGATGTTGTAGTTGTAGTCAAACTAGTAGTAGTAGTTATTGTCATAGAAGGAGTAGGAGTTGATGTTGTAGTTATAGTCAAAGTAGTAGTAGTAGTTATTATCATAGAAGGAGTAGGAGTTGGTGTAGGTGTACTAGTAGTAGTAGTAGTAGTAATAAAGTAACAGTAGCAGTAGTAGTAGTAGTAGAGGTAGTAGTAGAAGTAGTACTTGCAGTAGTAGTAGTAGAAGTAGTAGTAGTAGTAGTAGTAGTAGTAGTAGTAGTAGTAGTAGTGGTAGTAGTAGTAGTAGTAGTAGTAGTATTAGTAGTAGTAGTTATAATTGTTGTTGTTCAAATAGCAGCAGCAATACAAGTAGTAGTGGTAGTAGTAGTAGTAGCACCAGTAGTTGTAGTAGTAGTAGCTATAGTAGTAGTAATAGTAAGAGTAGTAGAAGTAGCCATCAGAGTAGTCGTAGAAGTCCTAGTAGTCATAGTAGTAGAAGTAGTAGTAGGAGTAGTTGTAGTAGTTGTATAGTAATGGCCATAGTAGTAGTACTAGTAGTAGCAGGAGTAGTAGTAGTAGTGGCCATAGTAGTAGTACTAGTCGTAGCAGGAGTAGTAGTGGTAGTGGTAGGAGAAGTTTTAGTAGTTGTAGTAGTAGTAGTAGTAGTAGTATTTATACTAACAGCAGTAGTTGTAGGAGAAGTAGTGGCATTAGTAGTAGTAGTTGCAAAAGAGGTGAAGTAATAGTAATAGTAGTAGTAGTAGATGTAGTAGTAGACATAGTGTTGTAGTAGTAGAAGTAGTTGTTATAGTAGTTGTAGTAGTATTAGTAGTAGTAGTAGTAGTTGTAGTGGTAGTGGTAGTAGTAGTAGTAGTAGTAGTTAAGGTAGTAGTACAAGGAGTAGTAGTTGTAGTAATAGTTGTTGCTATAGCATCCGTAGCAAAAGTAGTACTTATGGTAGTAGTACTAGTAGCAGTGATTGTATTAGTAGTAGAAGTAGTCGCTATAGTAGTAGTAGAAGTAGTAGCTACAATAGTAATAGTAGTAGTAGTTGTTGTAGTAGTAGTAGCAGGTGCAGTTTTAGTAGTTGCAGTAGTAGCGGTAGTAGTAGTAGTTGTAGTAGTAATAGTAGTAGTAGCTGTAATAAAGTTATTGCAACATTAGTAGTAGAACCTGTAATAGCCATTGCTGTAGTAATAGTAGTAGTAGTAGTAGTAATATTTGTAGTAGTACTAGTAGTAGCAGTAGCAGTAGTAGTAGTAGTAGCAGCAGTAGTTATAGTAGTAGGTGGAGGGGTGTAGTAGTCGTAGCAGTTATTATTTTAGTAGTTATAAGTGTGTAGTATTAGTAGAAGCATCAGTAGTAGTTGTAGAAGTAGGAGTATGAGTAGTAGTTGTAGTAGTTGTACTAGAAGTTGTAGTAGTGAAGTAGTAGTTGTAGTAGTAGTTTGAGTAGCTGTTGGAGAAGTAACAGTAGCATTAGGAGTAGTAATAGCAGTGGTAGTAGTCATAGTAGTACTAGAAATAGTAGTAGTAGTAGCACTAGTAGCAGTGGTAGGATTTATTATTTTAGTAGCAGTAGTAGTAGTAATAATAGAGTAGTAGTAGTAGTAGGGGTAGGAGTTGCATAGTAGTAGAAGTAATAGTAGCGGTAGTTGTAGCAGTAGTAGTAGCAACAGTAGTAGCAAATAGTAGTTGTGGGAGCATTCGCAGTAGTAGTAGTACTAGTAGTACCCCTACTTGTAGTGGTAGTAGCAGTAGTAGCAATTGTAGTCATAGTTGTGAGAGTAGCAGCCGCAGTAGTAGTTTTAGTTGTAGCAAAAGTGGTAATATCAGTAGTAGTAATAGTAGTAGTAGCAGCATTAGTAGTAACAGAAGTAGTAGTAGTAATTATAGTAGTACTAGTAAGAGCAGCAGCAACAATTATTGTAGTACTAGTAGTATTCATGGCAATAGTAATAGTAGTGGTTGTACTTGTAATAGTAGTGATAGCAGTAGGAGTAGGAGTAGGAGTAGTAGTAAGAGTAGTAATAGTAGTTATCGTAGTAGTAGTAGTAGTAGTAGTAAGAGTACTACTACTACTAATAGTATTAGTAAGAGTAGTAGGAGTAATAGAAGTTAGAGTAGTAGTACCAGTTATAGTAGTAGTAGTAATAGTAGTAATAGTAGTAATAGGAGGAATAGTCACAATAGTAGCAGCAGCAGCAGTAGTAGTAGTTAACCGGAGTAGTGTAGGAGTAGGAGTAGCAGTAGGAGTAGTAGTAGTAGTAATAGTAGTAGTAGTAGTAGGAGGAGGAGTAGCAGTAGTAGTAGCAGTAACTATACTAGTAGCAATAGTAGTAGTTGTTGTGATAGTAATAGTGGTAGTAGTGGTAGTTATAGTAGTAGGAGTAGCAGTAGTTGTAGTAGGAGTAGCAGTAGTTGTAGTAGGAGTAGCAACAACAATAGCAATAGTAGGCATTATCGCGGTAGTAGTAGTAGTAGTAGTAGTAATAGTAGTTATAGTAGTAGTAAGAGTGGTAGTCAGAGTAATAGGTGTTGTTAAAGTATTAGTCGCAGTTCTTGTAGTAGTAGTCACAGAAGTAGTGGTAATAGTAGTAGTAGTAGCAGTAGTAGTACTAGTAGTAGTAGGAGGAGAAGTAGTAGGAGTAGTAGTTGTAATAGTAATAGTGGTGGCAGAAGCAGCCGTATAATAGTAGCTGTTGTAGCAATAGCAACAACAGTAGTAGCCGCAGCTGTTGCAGCAACCATAAGAGTAGTAGTACTAGTATTAGTGGTAGTAGTAGTCATGGTGGTGGTGGTAGCAACAACAGTAGTCATAGCGCTCGAAGTAATAGTATTAGTGGTAGAAGTAATTGTGGAAGTTGTAGGAGTAGTAGTAGTAGTAGTAGTCGTGGTGGTGGTGTTGGTGGTTGTAGTAGTGGTAGTAATAGGAGTAGTAGTTGTAGTAGTAGTAGCAGAAGAAGTAGCAGTTGTATTGGTGGTAGTTGTAGTAGTAGTAGTACGAGTTTGAGTGGAAATAGTTAAAGAAGTAGTAATAGTAATAGCTATTGTTGTAGTAGTAGCAGTAGAAGGAGTAGGGATGGCAGTAGTTCTTGTAGGAGTAGGGGTAGTAGTAGTAGTAGCTGGAATAGTAGTAGGAGTAGGAGTTGTGGTTGAAGTAGTTATTGTAGTAGTAGTAGTAGCTACAGTGGCAAGAACAGCTGTAGTAGTAGTTGTACTAGTAGATGTAGTAATAGTTGTAGTTGCAGTAGTTGAAGTAGTGGTAGTAGTAGTTGTAGTATTAATATTAGTTACATTTGTAGTAGTAGTAGTGGTGGTAGTTGTTGTAGTAGTAGTAATAGTAAGAGGAGTAGTAGTAGCATGAGTTGGAGGAGTAGTAGTAGCAGAGTAGTAGTAGGAGGAGTAGTAGTTATAGTAGCAGTAGCAGTAGTAGTAGCAATAGTAGTAGAAGTAGTAGTAGTACTAGGTGGAGGAGGAGTAGTAGTAGGAGCAATAATAGTAGTTGTAGTAATAGAACCAGCAGCAGTAGTAGTAATAGTAGTAGGAGGGTTAGGGGTAGTAGTAGTTACGATAGTTGTAGTAGCGATGACAGTAGTAGTAGCCGTTGTAGTTGGAGTATTATGATTAGTAGTAGTCACAGTATTTGTAGTAGTAGGAGTAGCAATAGCAGTAGGGGTAGTAGTCGTAGTTGTAATAGCAGTAATAGTAGTTGTAGTACTAGTCGGAGAACATGTAGTAGTAGTACTCGTAGGATTAGGAGTGGGACTAGTAGTAGGATTAGTAGTTGTTGAGGTGGTGGTGCTAGCAGTATTAGTAGTATGAGTAGTAGTACTAGCAGTAGTATTAGTAGTATTTATAGTAGTTATTGGAGTGGTAGTTGTTGGAATAGGAGAAGTAGCGGTAGTAGGAGTTGTAGTGGTAATGGGAGTTGAAGTAGAAGTAGTAGTAGTAGGATTAGGAGCAGGAATAGTAGTAGTAGTAGCTATTGTAGAAGGAGTAGCAGTAGCAGCAATTGTACTAGAAGTAGAACTAGTGGTAGTAGCAGCAGCAGTAGTAGTAGTTGCAGTAGTAGTAGCAGTAGTAGTGGTAGTAATCGAAGAAGTAGTTGTACTAGTAGTAATAGGAGTGGCAGTAGTTGTAGTAGCAGTCGTAGCATTAGTTGGAGTAGTAGTAGTGGTAGCAGTAGTAGTTGTAATAGTAGTTGTTGTTGTAAATGCAATAGTTGTAAGAGTAGTAGTAGTTGTAGTAATAGTAGTAGAAGTAGTAGTAGTAGTAGTAGAAGTAGTAGGAGTTGTAGTGGTAGTAGTAGTCGGAGTAGGAGGGGAAATAGTAGAGGTAGCAGTACCCATAGCAATAGTTGAAGTAGTAGTAGTAGTAATAACAATAGTAGTAGTAGCCACAGCTATAGTAGTAGTAGTAGTAGCAATATAAGAGTTGTTGCAGTAGGAGTAGCAATAGTAGTGGTAGGAGAAGTTATGATAGTAGCAGTGCCAGTAGTAGTGTTAGTAGTAGTAGTAGTTGTAGCTGAAGTTGCACTGTAGTTCTTGATGTAGTATTAGTAGTGGCATTCATAGTCATCGTAGTCATATTTGTAGCAGCAGTAGTAGAAGTTGAAGTAAAATTATGAGTGGTACTAGTAATTATAGTAGCAGAAGTAGTAGCTGTAGTAGTAGTAATAGCAGTGGTTGTAGTAGTTGAAGTAGCAGTAGTTGTTGTATTAGTAGTAGTAGTAGTAATAGGATTAGTAATAGTAATAATAGTAGTAGTAGTAGTAGTAGTAATAGGAGTAGTAGTAGTAGTGGTAGTAGCAGTTGAAGTAGTTGTAGTATTGTTAATAGTCTTAGTAGTTGTAGGAGTTGGAGTTGGAGTAGAAGTAGAAGTAGTAGTATTAGTATTAGTAGAATGAGTAGGAGTAGTAGTAGGAGTAGCAAGAGTTGTAGTTGGAGTAAGAGTAGTCATAAAAGTACTACTAGTAGTAATAGCAGCAGCTGCAGCAACAGTAGCACCGCTACCAATAGTAGTAGTAGTAGTACTAGTAGTAGTAGGAGTAGTAGGAGTAGTAGTAGTAGCAGTTGTAGCTATTGTAGTTGTAGCAGATATAGTTTTAGCAGTAGGAGTTGGATTAGGAGTAGGGGCAGTGGTAGGAGGAGGAGGAGGAGGAGTAGTAGTAGTAGTAGTAGCAGTTGCAGCTATCATAGTAGTAGCAGATATAGTTGTGGTAGTAGTTTTAGTAGTAGTACAAGTGGTAGTAGTAGTAGTTGAAGTTGTAGTATTAGTACTAGTAGTAGTAGCACTAGTAGTAGTAGTAGTAGTAGTAGTAGTAGTAGTCGTGGGAGTACTAGTAGTAGTTGTTGTACTATTAGAGTAGTAGTAGTAGTAGTATTCGCAATTGTAGGAGGAGGAATAGGAGTAGCAGTAGCAATAGTGGGAGTAATAGAACTAGTGGTTGCAGCAGCAGAAGTAGTTGTAGTAGTAGGTGTTGTAGTAGTAGTAGTCGTGGTAGTAGTAGTAGTAGCTATTGTACTATTAGAGTAGTAGTAGTAGTAGTAGTAGTAGTAGTAGGTAGTAGTAGTAGTAGTATTCGCAATTGTAGGAGGAGGAATAGGAGTAGCAGTGGCAATAGTGTGAGTAATAGAACTAGTGGTTGTAGCAGTAGAAGTAGTTGTAGTAGTAGGTGTTGTAGTAGTAGTAGTCATGGTAGTAGTAGTAGTAGTCATGGTAGTAGTAGTAGTAGTTGTTGTAGTAGTAGTAGAAGCAGTAGTAGTAGTAGTAGAAGTAGTAGTAGTAGTTGTAGTAGTACTACGAGTAGGAGTAGGAATTGTTGTCGTAGGAGTAGAAGTTGGAGTAGTAGCAGTAGTAGTAGGAGTAGCAGTAGCATTAGTACTTTTAGTTGTTATAGTTGTAGTAGTAGCAGTCGTAGCTGTAGTTGCTGTAGTAGCTATTGTAGCTATAGTAGTAGATGAAGTAGCAGCAGCAACAATAGTAGTGGCAACAGTAGTAGTAGTGGCAGTTGCAGTAACAATAGTAGCGATTGTAATGGTAGTAGTTGTTGTTGTTATAATACCAGTAGTAGTAGTTGTAGTAGTAGGATAAGCGAAATTGGCAGCAGCAGCAGTAGTGCTAGTAGTAGCAAAAGCAGTAGTACTAGAAGCAGTACTAGCAGTAGCAGCAGCAGCATTAGTAGTAGTAGTTGTAGCAGCAATAGTATTAGAAGTAATAATAGTAGTAGTAGCAGCAATAGTAGTAGCAATAGTAGTAGTGGTAACCGCAGTAGCAGTAGTGGTGGTAGTAGTAGCAGCAACAACAGCAGCAGCAGTAGTAGTAGTTGCAACAGCATCAATAGTAGTAGCTCTCGGGGTAGCAGTAGTAGTAGTAGTAATAGTAGTAGCAGTAGTAGGAGGAGGAAGAGGAGTCATAGTAGTAGTAGTAGTATTAGCAACAACGGCAACAACAGTAGTAGTAGTAGTGGTAGCAGTAGTAGTCGTAGTTGTAGTAGAAATAGTATTAGTAGTAGAAGCAACAGCAGTGGTAGTAGAAGTAGTAGTAGTATCAGTAGTAGTAGTAGTAGGATAAGTTGTAGGAGTAGTAGTAGTAGAAGCAGCAGCAACAATAATACTACTACGAGTAGTATAGTAGTAGCGGTAGTAGTAGTAGTAGTAGTAGTAGTAGTAGTAGCAGCAGCAGGAGTAGCAATAGTAGTGGTATCAGTAGTAGTAGTAGTTGTAGTATTAGCAGCATTAGTGGTAGATGTAGCAGTAGTAGTAGAAGTGGTATTTGCAACATTAGTGGTAGAAGTAGCTGTAGTAGCAGTAGCAGTAGTAGCAGTAGTTGTAGTTAGTAGTAGTAGCGACAACAGTAGCACTAGTAGTAGAAGCAATGGTAGTAGTAGCAGTTGTAGCAGTAGTAGTAGCTATAGTAGTAGAAGTAGTAGCAGTCGGAGCAGTAGTAGTGGTAGTCGTAGGGGTGGTGGTAGTAGTAGTTGGAGCAATAGCAATAGTAGCAGTAGTAGTAGTAGGCATAGTAGTAGTTGTCTAAGTAGTAGTAGTAGTTGTAACAGCAGTTGTAGTAGTACTGGAGTTAGAGAAGTGATAGTAGTAGTAGTTGTTGTTGAAATTGTAGCAATAGCAATATCCGTAGTAGTTGTAGTAGTTGCACCAGCAGCAGCAGCAGCAGTAGTAGTTGGAGTAGTGGTAGTAGTAGTAGATGTAGTAGCAATTGTAGTAGTAGCAGTAGTGGTAGTAGTTGTAGCAGCAACAGCAGCAGCAGTAGTACTAGAAGTAGTAGAAGTAGCAATAATAGTAGTAGTATTACCCGTTGTAGCAGTAGTAGTAGTTGTCGAAGTTGTAGTGGTAGTATTAGCAGCAATAGAAGTTGTAGTACTAGTAGAGACAGAAATACTACTAGTAGTAGAAATTGTATTAATATTAGTTGAAGTAGTAACAGTAGTAGCAGTAGTTGTAGTAGTTGCAATAATAGTGGTATTAGTAATCATAGTAGTTGTAGTAGCAGGATTAGTATTTGCAGTAGTCGTAGTAGTAGTAGTAGTTGTAGAAGTAGTAGCGGTAGTAGTAGTAGTAGTATTAGCCATAGTATTAGCAGTAGCAGTAGTATTGGTGTCAGTAGTACTAGTAATAGTTGTAGTAGTAGAAGTAGTAGTAGTAGTAGTAGTTGCAATAGTAGTGCTAGTAGTTGTCATAGTGGCAGTAGTGGAAGTAGTAGTAGTAGTAATTGTCCTAATAGTAGTAGCTGGAGTAGTAGTAGTTATTGTTGTTATAGTACCAGTAGTAGTAGTATTAGTAGTAGGAGAAGTATAAGTAGTAGTGATAGTAATAGCAGAAGTAGTATTAGTAGAAGTAGTTGTAGCAATAGTTGTTATAATATGAGTAATAGTAGTAGTAGTAGAAGTAGTGGTATTAGTGGTAATAGGTACAGTAATATGAGCAATAATAGTAGTAGTTGTAGTAGCAACAGTAGTAGTTGCGGTATTAGTAGTAGTAGTAGTTATAGTAGTAGCAGTTATAGTAGTAGCAGTAGCTGTAGTAGCAGTACTAGTAGTAGTAGTAGTACTAGTAGTAGTAGTAGTAGTAGTACTAGTAGTAGTAGTATTTATAGTAGTAGCAGTTATAGTAGTAGCCGTAGCTGTAGTAGTACTAGTAGTAGTACTAGTAGTAGTCATTGAAGACATTGACGTTGTTTTCGCATAAGTCGTAGTGGTAGTACTCATTGTAATAGTAGTAGTGGCCATTGTAGTAGTAGTAGTTGTAGTAGCAACATCAGTAGTAGTAGCCATAGCAGTAGTAGTATCAGTAGTAGGTGTAATAGTAGTGGTAGTGCAAATAGTAGTAGTGGTCGTTATAGTAATAGTAGTAGTAGTAGTTGCAATAGCAACAACAGTAGTATTAGCAATAGCAGGAGTAGTCATAGTGGTGGTAGAAATTGTAGTAGTTGTAGTAGTAGAAATAGTATTAGTTGTAGAAGTAGCAGCCGAAGTACTAGCTGTAGTAGTAGTACCAGTAGTAGTAGTAGTAGTAGTATAGATACTAGGAGTAATAGTAGTAGAAGAAGCAGCAACAATAGTAGTAGTAGTAGTAGTAGCAATTGTGGTAGTAGTATAGTAGTAGTAGAAGCAGCAACAGCAGCAATAGTAGTAGTATGAGTAGTAGTAGTAGTAGTATTAATAGCATTAGTAGTAGAAGTAGCAGCAGAATCAGTAGTACTAGTAGCAGCAGCAGTAGTAGTAGCATTAGCAGTAGCAGTAGTAGCAGTAGTAGTCGCAGCAATAGTAGTAGTAGCTGTAGTAGTAGTGATAGCAGTGGTAGTAGTAGTTGTCGAAGTAGCAGCAGCAGCAGCAGTAGTTGTAGTAGCAGCAGCAGTAGTAGTAGCAACTGTAGTAGTAGTAGTGGTAGTAGTTGCAGTCGTAGAATCAATATTTGCAGCACTATAGGAGTAGCAGCAGTATTAGTTGTGCTAGTAGTAGTAGTAGTAGTAGAAGTAGTAGTAGTAGTTGTTGTTGTTGTAGTAGTAGTCATAGTAGTAGTAGTCATAGTAGTAGTAGTTGTTGTTGTTGTTGTAGTAGTAGTAGTCGTAATAGTCGTATTAATAGTAGTGGTGGTGGTATTATTAGTAGCAATAGTAGCAGTAGCTGTAGTAGTAGTAGTAGCAGTATTGGTTGGAGTAGTAGTAGTAGTAGTAGTAGTAGTGGTGGTGGTGGTAGGTGTAGTAGTACTAGTAGTATTACTAGTTGTACTAGTGATTGCAGTAGTAGTACTAATAGTTGCCGTTGTGGCCGTTGTAGTTGTAGTAGCTGTTGTAATAGTCATAGTAGTACTAAAAGCGACGGTAGTAGCTGGAGTAGTTGTTGTAGTAGTTGCAGTAGTTGTTGTAGTTATAGTAGTAGCAGTAGTAGTAGTTTAAGTAGTAGTAGTAGAATTAGTAGTGGTAGCAGTAGATGTAGGAGTAGTAGTAGTAGAATGGTAGTAATAGCAGTAGTAGTAATTGCTGTAGCAGTAATTGTAGTAGTAGTAGAAGTAGTTGGAGTACTAGTTGTAGTAGTAGTAGTAGGAGTAGTAGTAGGAGGAGTAGTAATAGCTATATTAGTTGTCGTATTTGGAGAATTTATTTTAACTGTAGTAGTAGTAGTAATAGTCATAGTAGTTGTAACTTAGTTGTAGCAGTAGGGGTAGTAGTAGTAGTTGTAGGAGTAGCAGTGGTATTAGTGGTAGTCTAGTAGTAGTAGGAGTAGTAGTAGTGGTAGTAGTATTAATATAGTAACAGTTGTGGTTGTAGTAGTATTAATTGTAGTACTAGTAGTTGTAGTAGTAGTGTAGTAATAGTAGCATTTGTAGTGGTAGTAGTAGTTATAGTAGTAATAATAGCAAGAGTAGCTGCAGTCGCAGGAGTAGTAGCAGAAGTAGCAGTAGTAGTAGTAGTAGTCATAGTAGTACGGGCAGTAGTAGTAGTAGTAGTTGTTGTAGGATAAGTAGCAACGACAGCCGCAACAGTAGAAGCAATAGAAGTGGTAGTAGCTGTATTAGTGGTTATTGTAGTGGTAATAGTAGTAGTCGTATTAGCAGTAGCAGCAATTGCCATAGTAGTTGTTGTCGTATTAGTACTAAGAGCAGTACTTGTAGTAGTAGAAGTAGAAGTAATAGTTGTTGGTGTTGTAGTAGTAGTGGTAGCAGTAGCAGTTGTAGTAGTAGTAGTAGCAGTAGCGGCAGTAGCAATAGTAGTAGTAATAGTAGTAGTAGTAGTAATTATAGTAGTAGTTATAGCAGTAGCAGTTGTACTTGTAGTAGTAGCAGAAGTAATTGTGATAGTAGCAGTAGTAGTAGTACTGGCTGCAGCAGCCGTAACAGTAGCAGCAGCAGGAGGAATGATGGTAGGAGTAGTAGTTGTAGTAGTAGTAGCATTAGTAGTAATTGTAGTAGTTGTGGTAGCAGTAGTAGCATTAGAAGTAATTTAAGTAGTAGTAGTAGTAATACTAATAGTAGTAATAAGTGCAGTAGCAGTAGCAGTAGTACGAGTAGAAGCAATAATAGTATTGGTAGTAGTAATAGTAGTAGTAGGAGTTGGAGTAGAAGTAATAGTAGAAGTAGTAGTACTAGTTGTTGTTGTACTAGTTGTAGTAATGGAAGTTGGAGGAGTTATAGTAGTGGTTGGAGTAGGATTAGTTGTTGTTGTTGCAGGAGTAGTAGTAAGAGTGGGAGTAGTGGTAGAACTAGCTTTAATAGTTGTAGCAGTAGCAGTTGTAGTAGTTGTAGTTGTAGTAGTAGTAGTAGGACTAGTAGTTGTTGTAGTAGTTATATTAGCAGGTGTAGTAGTAGCAGCAGTAGCAGTAGTTGCCATAGTGGATGTAGTTGTAGTAGTAGTAGGAGCAGTAGTAGAAGTATAAGTTGGAGTAGGAGTAGTAGAAGTGTTAGTAGTAGTAGTAGTAGTAGTAGAGTAGTAGAGTAGGAGTAGGAGTAGGAGTAGTAGCAGTATTAGTAGTTGTGGTAGGAGAATTTTTAGTAATTATAGTAGTAGTAGTAATTGTCATCGTAGTAGGAGTAGTTGTTGTAGGAGTAGGAGTTGTGGTAGTAATCGTAGGAGTAGTAGTTGTATTAGCAGTAGTAATAGTAGAAGTAGTAGTAGTAGTTGAAGTGGCAGTAGTACTAGTATTAGTAGCGGTAATACTAGTAGTTGTAGGAGTAGTAGTAATTCTAGTAGTAGTACTTGCTGTAGTAGTGTAGCAGTAGCAATAGTGGAAGTAGTAGTAGTCATAGTAGCAGCAGTAGTAGTAGTAGTAGTCATAGTCGTACTAGTAGTCATATTAGTAGTAATGGTAGTAGTTGTTGTAGTAGTAATAATAGTAGTTGTAGTAGTAGTAGCAGTAGTAGTAGTATTGGAAGAAGTTGTAGTAGTAGTAGTAGTAGTAGCAGTAGTAGCAATAGTCGTAGTAGTACTCGTAGGTGTAGTAGTAGTAGTACTAGTAGTAGTTGTGGTGGTTGCAATAGTAGTACTAGTAGTTGCTGTAGTGGTAGTAGTAGCAGTAGTAGTTGTTATAGTGGTAGTAGGAGAAGCATTGGAGTAGTCGTAGTAGTAGAGTAGTCACGTGTAGTAGTAGTAGTAGTAGAATTAGTAGTAGTAGTATTAGTAGTAGTAGTACTTGTAGCAATAGTAGTAGTAGTGGGAGTATTAGTAGCAGTAGTCGCTGTAAAAGTAGTTGTTGTAGCAGTGGTCATTGTAGTAGTAGTTGTTGTTGTTGTTGTTGTTGTTGTTGTAATAGTAGTATTAAAAGTAGTAGAGTTATAGTAGTAGTAGCAGTATTAGTAGTTGTGGTAGGAGAATTTGCAGTAATTGTAGTAGTTGTAGTAATAGTCGTAGTAGTAGAAGTTGTTGTAGTAACAGTAGGAGTTGTGGTAGTAGTCGTAGGAGAAGCAGTGGTGTTAGCAGTAGTAATAGTAGTAGTAGGAGTAGTAGTAGTTGAAGGAGGAGTAGTAGTGGTTGTGGTGGTAGTAGGAGGAGTAGTAGTGGTTGTGGTGGTAGTAGTAGTAGTAGTAGTTATTCTAGTAGTAGTACATGTCGTAGTAGTGTAGTAGAAGTAATAGCGGTAGTAATAGTAGTCATAGTAGTCGTAGTAGCAGCAATAGTAGTAGTAGTAGTTGTTGTCATAGTAGTAGTGGTAGTCGTATTAGTAGTAGTAGTGGTGATGGTAGCAGTAGTAGTACTAGTCACAAAAGTAGTAATAGTAGTAGTAGTAGTAGTAATCATAATTGGAGTTGTAGTTGTTGGTGTAGGGGTAGTAGTGGTAGTAATGGGAGTTGGAGTAGGAGTTGTAGTAGCAGTTCTAGTAGTAATGGTAGGAGTAGAAGTAGTAGTAGTAGGAGTAGGAATAGTTGTAGTAGTAGTGTTAGTAGTAGTAGTAGTAGGAGTAACAGTAATAGGACTAGTAGTAGTT
>RXID01003154.1:1286-19672 GCA_005019695.1 Trichopus zeylanicus subsp. travancoricus
CTACTACTACTACTACAACTACTCCTATTGCTACTACTACTACTGCTGCTATTATTACTGCTACTTCGACTGCTACTACTTCTACTACGACTATTACTAATACTACAACTACTACTACCACAACAACCACAACTACTACTACCACATCAACAACTCATCCTCCTACTACTAGCACAACTACCACAGCTACTGCTACTACTTCTACTACTATTGCGATTGGGATTCTTGAAACTACTGCTACTGATATTGCTACTATTTCTTCAACTACTATCTCTACTACGATTACTGTTGCTTCAACTACTGCTACTACCACTACTATAACTGCTACTACTACTACAACTACTACTACTACTACTTCTACTACTACTATTGCTACTAGTATTACAGCTACTACTACTACTTTTTCTACTACTACTACTTCTTCTTCTACTACTATTATTACTAGTATTATAGCTACTACTACCAATGCTTCAGCTACTACTACTACAAGTACTATTGCTACTACTTCTGCTACTACTACTATAGCTACAACTAGTACAACTACTTGTACTACTGCTATTACCCCTACTATTATTTCTTATACAACTACCACTACTAGTACTACTACAACTACTATTACAACAACAACAACAACAACAACAACAACTACTACTACTACTACTACTACTAGTACTACTACTACTACTGCAACTACTACTACTACTGCTACTACTTCAATTGCTTCTTCGACTACAACAACTACTACTGCTACCACTTCTACTAAAACTACTTCTACTGCTACTTCTACTATTACTACTACTACTACTTCTACTACTACTCCTACTACTACTCCTACTACTCCAACAACAACTACCACTACTACTACTACAGCTACTACTACTGCTACTACCTTTACTCCTACTCCTACTACTTCTACTACTACAACTACTACTACCACTACAAATATGACTACTTCAACTACTTCGGCTGCTACTATTGCTACTTGTACTACTACAACTATTGATACAACAACAACTACTGCCACTACTACTATTCCTACAACAATAATAACAACTGCTACTATTGCTACTACTACTTCTGCATCTACTTCAATCTCTACTTCTACAACAACAACTACTATTGCTACTACTATTGCTACTTCTCCGATAATGACTACTACTACAACTACTAAAACTACTACTATTACCACCACCACTACTACAACAACTGCAATTGCTACTACAACTACCCTACTAATTAAACTACTTCTACTATTATTACAACTACTACTACTCCTACTACTATTACTTCTACTGCTACTGCTGCTGCTGCTACTACAACTACTACTACCACTACTACTTCTACTACTACTACAACAACAACAACAACAACTACTACTACTACTACTACGACAACTACTACTACTTGTCCTCCTCCTCCTCCTCCAACTACTACTACTGCTTCTACTACAACTACTGCTACTATTTCTACACCTACAAACAAAACAATTTCTACCATTACTTTCGCTACTAGTTTTATTACCACTAGTACTACTCGTATTACTACAACTAATACTACTACTACTATTGGTAGTACTACGACTACTACTTGTACTACTACTATAACAACTACCACTACTACTACTCCTCCTGCTATAGCTACTACTACTGCTGCTACTACTCCTGCTACAACAACTACTACTACTACTGCCACTACTGCTACTGCTACTACCTTTACTACTACTAATAAAACAACTACTATTGCACTCTTACTTTAATTACTGCTACAAGTGCTACTACTACTCCAACAATAACTACTATTGCTACTATTAGTACTACCACCACCACTACTACTAATACTACAACTACTACTACTTATACTACTACTACTACTACTAGTACTAGTAATAGTAGTCGCAGTTGTAGTAATAGTAGTAGTTATTGTTGTAGTAGTAGTTGAAGTTGTAGTTAGAGTATTAGGTGGAGGTGGAGTAGTAGTAGTAGTAGTTATAGTATTAGTTATAGTCGCAGTAGCAATTGTTGTAGTAGCGATAGCAGTAGTAGTTTTGGTAGTTGTAGCAATAGTAATTGTAATTATATTAGTAGTAGTCATAATAGTGGTAGTAGTAGGAGCAGAAGTAGTAATAGTAGTAGTAGCAGTAGTAGTAACGGTAGTAATAGTAGTAGTAGTAGGAGGAGTAGTAGTTGTAGTAGTCATAGGTGTAGCTGTAGCTGTTGTTATTGTTGTTGTTGTAATAGGAGTAGTAGTAGGAGTAGTATTAGTATTAGATTTAGTAGTTGTAGCAGTCGCAGTAGCAGAAGCAGCAGCAGCAGGAGTAATTGGAGTAGTAATATTAGTAGTAGTAGTAGCAGTAGTGGCAGGGGTAGTGGTGGTAGTAGTAGTCATAGTTGTTGTTGTAGTAATAGTAGTGGTGGTGGTGGTTGTAGTAGTAGTAAAAGTAGTAGCAGTAGTAGTAGTAGGAGTAGTAGTACTAGTAGTTGTATTAGTAGCTATCATAATTGTAGTTGTTGTACTTATAATTATAGTATTAGGAGGAGGAGTAGTAGTAGTAGTGGTTGATGTAGTAGTAGCAGTAGTAGTTGTAGTAGGAGCAACAGTAGTAGAAGCAGCAGCAGCTATAGTAGTAGTTGTTGTTAGGATAGTAGTAGTTGTATTAATATTCAGAGTCATAGTAGTAGTAGTAGGAGTATAATTAGTAGTAGTAGTACTAGTAGTAGTGGAGGTTGTAGTTGTAGTATTAGGAGTAGTAGTGGTAGTAGTAGTATCAGTGATTGTAGCAACAGCAGTAGTAGTAGTTGCAGTAGCAGTTGTAGTAACAATAGTAGTAGTAGTAGTAGTAGTGGTAGTAGTAATAGTAGTTGTATTAGTAGTAGTCGCAGTAGTAGTAGTAAGTAGAGTAGAAGTAGTAGTAGTTGTAGTAGTAGCAGGAGTAGTTGTAGTAGTAGTTGTCGTAGTTGTAGTAGTAGTGGTTATTATTGTTGTTGTTGTAGTAGCAGTAATATTAGTAACAGTAGTATTAGTTGTACTGGTAGTAGCAGTTGTAGGAGTTGCAACAACTGCAGTAGTAGCAACAGTTGTTATAGAAATAGCAAAAGTTGTTTCAATCATAGTATGAGTAGTAGTGACAATAATAGTTATAGTATTAGTAGCAGTAGTGGTAATAGTAGTATTAGGTGCACAAGTTATAGTAGTAGTAGTATCAGTAGTGGTAGAAGTAGCAGCAGTAATAGGAGTAGTAGTTGTAGTTGTAGTTGTAGTAGTAGTAGTAGTAGTAGTAGTAGTAGTAGTAGTAGTAGTAGTAGTAGTGATAGTACTAGCAGTGGCAGAAGTAACAATAATTGTAGTAGGAGTATTAGTTGTAGTATTAGTAGTAGTACAAGTGTGAGGAGCAGTACTAGTAGTAGTTGGAGATGTAGTAGGAGTCGTAGTAGTAGTAGCAACAGCATCGACAATAATAGTAATAGTAGTAGCAATAGTAGTGGCAGCCATAGCAGTAGTGGTAGTAGTAGTAGCAGCAGCAGTAGGTGTAGTAGTAGTTATAGTAGTAGTAGTAGTTCTTCTAGTACTAGTACTAGTTTTAGAAGTAGTAGTGGTAGTTGTACTCCTAGCAATAGCGGTAGTATCCGCCGTAGCGGCAACAGTAGCTACAATAGTAGCTGCTACAGCGGCAACTGCAGCAGCAGCAGTAGTGGCAGTAGCAGTGGTTGTAAAAGTAGTAGTAGTTGCAGTAGCTAAAGTAGTAATATTAGTTATTGTCTAACAGTAGTAGTAGTATTAGTAGCAGTAGTAGAAGCAACAAAAGTAGCGGTTGTAGGAGAAGAAGTAGTAGTTGTTGTTATTGTAGTAGTAGTAGTAGAGGCAGTATTAGTAGTAGCAGAAGCTTCTGTACTAGAAGTAGTAGTAGTAGTAGTAATAGTGGAAGAACAGTAGCAGCAGTAGTTGTATTAGGGGTAGCACCAGCAGCAACAACGGCAGCAACAATAGTAGACATATTAGTAGTACTAGTAGTAGTAGTAGTAGCAGTAGCAGCAGCAGTAGTGGTAGTAGTAGCAATAGTAGTAGCTGTAGTAGCAACCGTTGTTGCACTAGTAGTAGTAGTATTAGAAATACAAGTAGTGGAGGTAGCAATAGTAGTAGTAGCAGAAATCATAATAGTAGTAATTGTAGTGGTAGTCATAGCAATAGTAGTTGCTATAGTAGTTGTAGCAGAAGTAGTGGCAGTAGTACAAGCAATAGTAGTTGTAGAAGTAATAGCAGTAGTAGTAGCCATAGTAGTTATAGTAGTAGTAGTAGAAGCAGTGGTAATAGTAGTAGTAGTAGTAGTAGGAGGAGGAGGAGTAGTAGTAGTAGTAGCAGCAACAACACCAGCAGTTGTAGCTGTAGTAGTACTAGTAGTAGTTGAAATCGTTGTTGTAATAGTAGTAGTAGTAGTACTAGTAGTATTAGAAGTAGTAGTAGAAAAGGTAGAAGAAGCAGCCGCAATAGTAGCAGTACTAGTATTAATAGAAGTAATTGTAGTGGTTGTAGTTGTAGTACTAATGGTAGTAGTGGCCATTATTGTAGTAGTAGTAATAGTATTGTAGCAATAATAGTTGTAGTAATAATAGTAGTGGGAGAAGTAGTAGTAGCAATAGTAGCAATTGTAGTAGTAGTAGTAGTTATTGTTGTTGTTGTTGTTGTTGTTGTTGTTGTAGTAGTAGTAGTAGCAGTAGCAGTTGTAGTAGTAGGATTATACCCAAAGTAGTAGTAGTAGCATTTATAGAAGTAGAAGTAGTAGTGGTAGTAGCGGTGGTGGCGGAAGTAGTAGTAGTACTGCCCGACGTAGTAGTGGCAGTATTTGTCATAGTTGTAGTAGCAGTTGTAGTAGTACCCAGAGTGGCAGTAGTAGTAGTTATAGAAGTAGTTGTAATAGTAGTAGCAGTAGTTATAGTAGTAGTTGTAGAAGTAGGAGTAGTTATAGTGGTAACAGTAGTAGTCGTCGTCGTCGTAGTAGTAGTAATAGCAGTAGTAGTAGCAGCAGTTTGATAGCAGTAGTTGTTGTAATAGCTGTAGTAGTAGTAGCAGTAGTAGCAGAAGTAGGAGCAGTAGTAGTAATAGTAGTAAAAGTTGTAGTCACAGTAATGGTAGTCAGAGTAGCAGTAGTGGTAAGGGAAGCAGTAGTATTAGTCGTAGTCATGGTAATAGTAGCTACAGTAGTACCGTAGTAGTAGTGCTCGCAGTAGTATTAGAAGCAGTAGCAGAAGTACTAGTAGAAGTTGCAGCAGAAGTAGCTCTAGTAGTAGTTGTAGCAGTAGCAATAGTGGTAGTTGTGGTAGTACCAGTAGCAGCAGTAGTAGAAGTAGCAGATTAAGTCGTTGTAGTATTAGTTGTAGCAGTTGTAGGAGAAGTAGCAGTAGTAGTAGTAGTAGTAGTAGTAGTAACAATAGGAGTAGTAGTATTAGTTGTTGCAATAGTAGTAATAGTAGAAGTAATAGAAGTAGCAATAGCTGTAATAGGATTGGTAGCAATAGCAGCAGTAGTAATTGTAGTAGTAGTAGTAGTGGTAGTAGTTGGTATAGGAGTAGTTGTTGTTGTTGTTGTTGTAGTAGTAGCAATAGTAGTAGTAGCAGTACTAGCAGCAGCAGTAATATAGTATTAGTAATTGTTACAAAAGTAGTTATTGTAGCAACAGTAGCTGTAGGAGTCCCAGTAGCCGTTGCAGTAGTAGTAGAAGAAGAATTAGTAATTGCAGTTGCAATAGAAGTTGCAGCAGAAGTAGTAGTTATAGAAGTAGCAACAGTAGCATGTGTAGTAGTAGTAGCAGTAGTGGTAATAGAAGCCATAGCAGCAGCAACAGTAGTAGATGTAGTAATAGTTGTAATGGCAATAGAAATAGTAGTAGCAGAAGTAGTAGTAGAAGTAGTAGTACAAGTACTTGTACTACAGGTAGTACCAGCAGTAGTAGTAACAAAATTAGTAGTAGTAGGAGTTGTAGAAGTAACAACATTAGTAGTAATGTTAGTAGGGGTAGTAGAATTAGTAGTAGTAGTAGTTGTGGTAGCTATAGCAGCAGTAGGAGTAGTACTGATAGCTGAATTTGATGTAGGAATAATAGCGGTAGTAGAAGTAGTAGTACTAGTAGTAGTAGTAGTAGTAGTAGTAGTAGTAGTAGTAGTTGCAGCACTAATAGTAGAAGAAGAGTAGTAGAAGTAGTAGTAGTAGTAGCCACCATTGTGGTAATGGTAGTAGTAGTAGTTATAGAAGTAGCAGCAGTAGTAGTCATAGTAGTAGTAGAAGTAGTAGCAATAGGAGCCATAGTAGCAGTAACAGTAGTCATAATGGTAGTGGAAGTAGTAGTTGTTGTTGTACTATGAGTAGTACGAGCAGTACTAGCTGTAGTAGTACTAACAAAAGTAGTAATAGTTGTAGTAGTTGTAGTAGTAATATTAGTAGTAGTAGTAGCATTAGTAGTAGTTGTAGTAGTGGTAGCTATAGCAACAGTAGGAGTAGTAGCGATAGCAGATGTTGGTGTAGGAACAATAGCGATAGTAGTAGTAGTAGTAGTAGTAGTAGTAGTGGTAGTAGTAGAAATAGTAGTAGTTGTTGCACTAGTAGTAGTAGACGAAGTAGTAGAACTTATAGTAGTAGTAGTAGCCGCTGGGTAATTGTGGTGGTGGTAGTAGTAGTTGTAGTAGTAGTAGTAAGTAGTAGTAGTAGTAGTAATAGTAGTAAATAGAAGTAGTAGTAGTAGTAAGTAGTAGTAGTAGTGGTAGTAGTAGTTGTAGTTGTAGCAAAAGTAGCAACAGCAGCAGTAGCAGTAGTAGTACTAGTAGTAGTAGAGGTATTTGTATTGATAGTAGCAGTAGTTGTACTAGTAGTATTAAAAGTAGTAGTAGTAGAAGTAGTAGCAGACGTAGTACTAGTATTAATGGAAGTTGTAGTAGTAGTAATGGTAGTAGTGGTTGTTTTTGTAGCAGTAGTAATAGTAGTAGTATGAGTAGCGGTAGTAGCTGAAGTAGTAGTTATAGCAATAGAAGTATTAGCAGTTGGAGTAGTAGTTGCAGTGTCCGAAGTAGCAGTAGTAGCATTTGTGGAAGTAGTAATGGTGGTGGTGGTAGTAGTAGTACCCAAAATAGCAGCAGCAGGAGTAGTAGTAGTAGTAGTTATAGTAGTCATAGATCTAGCAGTAGTAATAGCAGTAGTAGCGGCAATTATTATAGTAGTAGTTGTTGTTGTTGTAATAGTAGTAGTAAGCATAGCAGTATTAGTCGCAAAATTAGTGGTAGTCAGAGAAGTAATAGTAGTAGTAGTAGTAGCAATAGTAGTAGTAGTAACAGCAGTAGTAGCAGAATAGTAGTTGTAGTAGTAGAAGCAAGAGCAATAGCAGTGGTAGTAGGAGTAGTAGTACTAGTAGTAGCGGTAGTAATAGCAGAAGTAGTAGTAGTTATAGTAGTAGTAGTTGTTGTTGTAGTAGTATTATTATTATTTGTAGTTGTAGTAGTATCAGTAGTACTAATAGTAGTATTTCTATTAATGGTAGAAGTAGTAGTAGTTGTAGATCTAGTAGTTGTTGGAGAAGTAATAGCAGTAGTTGTAGCCATAACAGTAGTCGTAGTAATAGTAGAAGTAGTAGTTGTTGTAGTAGAAGTAGCAAAAGTAGCAGTAGTAGTATGAGAAGTAGTAATAGAATGAGTAGTAGTCATAGTAGCAGTCGCTGTGTAGTAGTACTAGTAGTAGTGGTTGCATTAGTAATAGTTATAAAAGTAGCCGTAGTAGTATTGTAGTCATAGTAGTTGTAGCAGCAGCAGTGGCAATAGTGGTAGTGGTAGTCGTAATTATAGTAGTAGCAGTAGTAGTAATAAGAGTAATACTAGTTGTAGTAATAGTTATAGCAATAGTAATGGTAGTAGTAATAGAAGTAGTAATAGTAGCAGTAATAGTTATATTTGTAGTAATAGTAATAGTAGTAGTAACAGTCGTAATAGTAGCAATAGTAGTAGTAGTAGTAGTAGCAGCAACAACAGTAGTATTAATTGTAGTGGCAGTAGTAGCAGTAGTAGTAGGAGGAGTAATAGAAGTAGTATTAGTAGTAGTAGTAGGAGTAGTAGTTGTAGTGGTAGTAGTTGTAGTAATTGTTGTCATAGTTATTGTATCAGCAATAGTAGTAGCAAAAGCAAGAGTAGCAGTAGTAGTAGCTATAGTAGTAGTAGTAATCATAGCTGAAGTAGCTGAAGTAGTAGTACCACTAGTGGTAGTAGTAGAAGTAGTAGTAGTAGCATAGTAGTAACAGTAGTGATAGTAGTAGTAGAAATAGCAATACTAGTAGCAGTACTAGTAGCAATAGAATTATTAATAATAGCCACCATAGTAACTATTATATTTGGTGTAGCAGTAGTAGCAGTAGTAGAAGTAGCAGTAGTAGCAGTAGTAGATGTAGTAGTAGTTATAGTAGTGGTAGTACTACAAGTAGCAGCTATAGTAGTAGTAGTAGTTGTTGTTCTTGTAGTAATAGTCGCTGGAGCAGCAGTAGCAGTAGCAATAGTAGTAGCAGTTGAAGTAGTTGTACTCATCACAGTGGTAGTAGCAGTAATAGTTGTAGGGGTAGCAGCAGTAGTAGTAGTAGTTGTAGTAGTAGCAGTCGTAGTAGTATCAGCAACAGTTGTAGTAGAAGTAGTAGTAGTACTAGCAATAGCAGTAGTAGTAGTAGTAGTAGCAGTAGTAGCAAGAGTAGTGCTAGTTGTAGTTGTTGTAGCAGTTGTAGTAGTTGAGGTAGTAGTAGTAGTAGTCGTAGTAGTAATAGTAGTGGTCAACGTATTAGTAGCAAAAGCAGGACTATTTGAAGAAGTACTAGTAGTAGTAGTTGTTGTAGTAGCAGTTGTAGTCTTAGCAGTAGTTGTAATAGTAGTAGTCATAGTAGTAGTACTAGTAAAAGTAGTAGTAGAAGTAGTAGTAGCAGTAGTAGCAGGTGTACTAGTAGTAGCAGTAATAGTAGTAGCTGTAGTAGTGACAGTAGTAATAGTACAAGTAGTAATAGTAGTAGTTGTAGTAGTAGCGGCTGTAGTAGTATCAGTAGTTTTGCTGCAGCATTTGCAGTAGCAGTGTTAGTAGTAGTAATAATAGTAGCAGTTGCAATAGTAGTAGTAATAGAAGTAGCAGTAGTAGTCGTAGTAGTTGTTGTAGTAGCTGTAGTTGTTGTAGTAGCTGTTGTAGCAGTAGTAGCATATGAAGTAGCAGCAGCTGCAATAGTAGCGGCAGTAGTAGCAGTTGTAATAGTCGTAGTAGCAGAAGTAGCCGTAGTAACAGTAGTAGTTGTTATTGTAGTTGTAGCGGTCGTAGCAGAAGCTGTAGTAGTAGCAGTATTACTAGTTGTAGTAGTAGGAGTAGTGAAATTAGCAGCAGCAGTAGTAATACTTGTAGTAGCAGCTGAAGTAGCAGTAGTAGCAGTAGCATCAGTAGTAGTAGTTGTAGCAGCAGTAGTGTTAGAAGTAATAATAATGGTAGTAGTAGCAGTAGCAACAACAACAATAGTACTAGTAATAAAGTAATAGTAGTAGTGGTAGCCGCAACAGTAGTTGTAGTAGTAGTAGAAGTGGTGGTGGTGGTGGTGGTAGTAGAAGTAGTAACAACAATAGTAGTAGCAGTAGTAATAGTAATAGCAATAGTTGTAGCAGAAATAGAAGTTGTTATAGTAGTGGTAGCAGTAGCAGCCGCAACAACAGCAGTAGTAGTAGTGTTAGTAGTACTAGTAGTAGCTGTAGTAGTAGTGGTAATCATAGAAGTAGTAGTTGGAGAAGGAGGAGTCGTAGTAGTAGTAGTATTATTAGCGATAGTGGCAACAATAGTAGTAGTTGTTGCAGCAGCAGCAGTAGTAGCGGTACCACTAGTAGTGATAGTAGTGGCAGTAGTAGTAGTAGTAGTAGTAGTAGTAGTAGTAGTAGTAGAGATAGTATTAGTAGTAGTAGCAGCAGCAATAGTAGTAGAAGTAGTAGTAGTATCAGTAGTAGTAGTAGGATAAGTAGTAGGAATAGTAGTAGTAAAAGCAGCAACCGCAATAGTACTGCTAATAGTAGTAGTCATAGTGGTAATAGCAGTAGTAGCAGAAGAAGCAGCAGTAGCTACAATAGTAGTAGTATCAGCAACATTAGTGGTAGTAGTAGTAGAATTAGCAGCATTAGTGGTAGAAGTAGCAGTAGAAGCAGCAGTAGCACTAGCGGTAGCAGTAGCAGCAGCAGCAGTAGTTATAGTATTAGTAGTTCTAATAGATGTAGTAGTCGTAGCAGTAGCAGTAGTACTAGGAGCAGTAGTAGCAGTATTTGTAGTGGCAGTAGTAGTAGAAGAAGTAACAGCTACGGTAGTAGTATTAGCAGTAGTGGTAGTTGTATAACTAGTAGAAGTAGTGATAGTAACAGTTGTACTAGAAGTAATACCAGTTGTAGCAATGCTAACAGTCATAGAAGTAGCAGTAGTAGTTGTAGTAGTTATTGTTGTAGCAGTAGCAGTAGTAGTAGTTGTTGTTGCAGCAGTAGCAATAGAAACAGTAGTAGTAACAGCGGTAGTTGTAGCAGTGATAGTAGCAGCAGCAGCAGTAGTAGTTGTAGCAGTAGTAGTGGTAATAGTAGTAGTAGAAGAAGTAGTAGTAGTAGTAATTCTAATAGTAGTACTTGTAGTAGTAGTGTAGTAGTACTAGAAGTAGTAGTAGTAGTCATAGTAGAAGCAGTAGTAGGAGTAGTTGTTGTCACAGTAGTAGAAATTCAAGTAATAGTAGTAGTTGTAGTAGTAGTCATAGTACTAGTTGTAGCAGTAGTAGTTGTATTAGTAGGAGTAGAAGTACGAGTAGCAGCGGCAGCAGTAGCGTAAATACTAGTCGTAGAAGTAGTTGTAGCAATAGTAGTAGTAATATGAGTAATAGTAGTAGTAGTATTGGTATTAGTAGTAATAGGCGTAGTAATATGAGTAGTAGTAGTATTAGTGGTAGTTGTAGTAGTAGTTGTAGTAGTAGTTGTAGTAATAGTAGTTATAGTAGTAGAAGCAGTAGTGGTAGCGCTAATAGTAGTCATAGAAGAAGTTGTTTTTGTTATCACAGAAGTTGTAATAGTAATACTCATCGTAATAGTAGTAGTGGTCGTTGTAGTAGTAGCACTAGTAGATGCTGCAGTATCAGCAGAAGTAGTAATAGTAGTAGTAGGTGTAATACTAGAGGTAGTAGAAATAGTAGTGGTAGCAGTAGTAGTACAATAGTAGTTGCAGTAGCAGTAGCAATAGTAGCAGGATAAGTAGTAGGAGTAGTAGTAGTAGAAGTAGCAGCGACAGCAGCAGCAGCAGTAGTAGTAGAAGCAGCAACGGCAACAGTAGAAGTAGTAGTAGGAGAAGGAGGAAGAGGAGTAGTAGTAGAAGAAGCAGTAGTAGTAGTAGCAGCATTAGTGGTAGAAGTAGCAATAGTAGCAGTAGTAGAAGCAGCGGTGGGAGTAGTAGTAGTAGAAATAGTATTAGTTATAGAAGTAGCAGCCGAAGTAGTAGCTTTAGTTGAAGTAGTAGAATAAGTAGTAGGAGTAATAGTAGTAGAAGAGGTAGCATCAGCAGTAGTAGTAGTAGCCGTAGTGATAGTGGTAGTAGTAGCAGTAGAAGCAGCAGCAACAGCAATAGTAGTAGTTTTAGCAGTATTAGTAGTCATAGTACTTTAAGCAGCATTACTGATCAAAGTAGCAAAAGTATTAGTACTAGTAGCTATAGAAGTAGTAGTAGTTGTTGTAGTAGCGGTAGTAGTAATAATAGCAGTGGTAGTAGTAGTTATTGTAGCAACAACAACAGCAGCAGTTGTAGTACTATTTGTAGCTATAGTTGTAGCAGTAGAAGTAGTAGTACTGGTAGTAGCAGCAATAGTAGTAGTAGCAGTAGTAGTAGCCGTAGTAGTAGTTGTAGTAGTAGCCTCAGTTGTAGTAGTAGCAATAGCAGTAGTAATAGTAGTGGTAGTAATAGTAGTAGTAGTAATAGTACTAGTAGTAGTATTAGTAATTGTAGTAGTCAAACTAGCAGCGGCAAAAGTAAAATTAGTTGTAGCACCAACAACAGACGTAGTAGTACTACTATTAGTAGTAGTAATAGTTGTTGTTATTGTAGTAGTAGCAGTCATAGCAGTACTAGTAGCATCAATATTAGTAGTTATTCTTGTTGTCATAGTAATTGTAGTGATAGCAGTAATAGCAATAGCAACAGTAGTAGTAGGAGCTGCAGCAGCAGCAGTAGTAGTAATAGCGGTAGCAGTAGTAGTAGAAGTAGCCGTTGTTGTAGTAGTAGAAGTAGTCGTTGTAGTAGTAGTGGCAGTTGTAGAAGTCGTAGTAGTAGTTGTAGCAGTAGTAACAGTAGTAGTAGTAGTACTAGTAGCAGGAGCATTTCTAGAAGTAGCGAGTATTGTCATAGTAGAAGTATTAGTAGGATTTGTAGTAAGAGTACCTGCAGTTGTAGCAATAGTAGAGGCAGTAGCAGCACTTGTAGTAGTGGTAGTAGAGGTAGTAGTTGCATTAGTAGTAGTCGTAGTAACAGTGGTTGTAAAAGTTGTAGTAGTAGTAGTAGTAACACAAGTAGTAGTCGGTTAAGTTGTGACAGCAGCAGTAGTAGTGGTAGTAGTAATAACAGTAGTAGCAGTAGAAGGAGGAGGAGTAGTAGTAGTCACAGAAGTAGTAGTTGTAGTAGTTGTTGTTGTTCTAGTAGTAGTAGTAGTAGTACAAGCAGTAGTTATAGTAGTAGGAGTAGTAGATGCAGAAGTAGTAGTAGTTGTAATAGTAGTAGTAGTGGTAGTAGTAGTAGTAGTAGTTGCAGTAGTTGTCGTAGTAGTAGTCGCAGTAGTACTAGTACTAGTTGTTGTTGTAGTAGTAGTAGTTACAGTAGTAGTAGTTGTTGTCGTAGTGGCAATACTGGTAGTAGTAGTAGTTTTAATAGTCATAGTTGTAGTAGTAGCAAGAAGAGTAGTCGTAGTAGTAGTAGTGGTGGTGGTCGTGGTGGTAGTTGTCGTCATAGTAGTAGTAGTCATATTAGTATTAGTAGTCGTATTAGTAGTAGTAGTAGTAGTTATTTTTATAGTAGTAGTTGTAGCAGTAGTAGTAGTACTGGTAGAAGTAGTAGTAGTAGAAGTAGTAGTAGTAGGTGTAGTAGTAGTAGTACTTGTAGTATTAGTAGTGGTTGCTACAGTAGTTCTGGGAGTTGTCGTAGTGGCGATCGTAACAGCAGTAGTAGTTGTAATAGTCATAGTAGTAGTAAAAGCAAGAGTAGTAGTATTAGTAGTTATAGCAGTAGTAGTTGTTCTAGTTGTTCTACTAGTAATTGTGGTAAAAGCTGTTGTAGTTGTAGCAGTAGTAGCAGTAGTAGAAGTAGTAGTAGTAGTGTTAGTAGAGGTAGCAATAGCAGTAGCTCTCGCCGTAGTAGTAGGAGTAGTTGTAGCAGTAGTAGTTGTAGCTATACTAGTAGTTGCAGTAGTAGTAGTAGTAATAGTAGTAGCAGTAGTAGTAGTATTAGGAGGAGGAGGAGTAGTAGTAGTAGTAGTATTAGGAGGAGTAGTAGTAGTAGTAGCAATATTAGTAGTTGTAGCAGAAGAATTTGTATTAATTATAGTAGTAGTAGTAGTAGTAATAGTCGTAGTTGTAGGAATCTTAGTAGTTGCAAGAGTATTGGTAGTAGTCGTAGTAGCATTAGTGGTAGTATTGGTAGAGTAACAGTTGTAGTAGTAGTAGTAATTTAAGTACTAATCGTAGTAAGTAGTGTAGTAGTAGTAACATTTGTAATGGTAGTAGTAGTCATAGTAGTAGCAGTAGGAAGAGTAGTTGTAGTCACAATAGTAGTATCAGAAGTAGCAGCAATAATAGTAGTAGTCGTAGTTGGACGAGTAGCAACAGCCGCCGCAATAGCAAAAGTAATAATAATAGTAGTAGTAACAGTAGTAGTAGTAACAGTAGTTGTAATAGTTGAAATAGTACTAGAAGTAGTAATAGTTGTATTAGCAATAGTAGTAGTTGTAGTGATAGGAGTAGTACTAGTAGCAATAGTAGTAGTTGTACTAAGTAATACTACAGTAGTAGCTATAATAGCAATAGTAGCAGTATTAGTAGCGGTAGTAGTAGCAGAAGAAGTAGTAGTAGTCGTAATCATCGAAGTAGTAGTAGCAGGCTAGTACTACAACTACTACTGCTGCTGCTGCTGTTGTTACTACTAGCACTGCTACTACTACAACAACTACTACTATTACTACTATTTATACAACAACAACTACTACTCATATGACTACAACAACTCCTTTTGCTACTACTCCGACTACTATTACTATTGCGACAACTACTACAACACCTACTACAACTACTACTACTACTACAACTACTACTACAACAACTACTACTACTCATACAACAACTACTACTACCACTTCTACTAATCCTCCTACAGGTACGACTACTACAACCATTGCTACTACTACTATGACTACTAGTACTCCAACTCCTACTCCTACTACTACTCCTACTACTACTCCTACTAAGACTTCTATTGCAACTACTACTATAACAACTACTACTGCTGCTACTACTTCTACTACTGTTGCTGCTACTATTACTGAGACTACTGCTACTGCTACTGCTACTAATAGTATTGCTACTTGGTACTACTACTACAACTCCTAATACCACAACTACTATTGCTGCTGCTACTACTACTACTACTACTACTACTTCTCCTGCTGCTACTACTACTACTACTCCTACAACTTCTACGACTACTAGCCCAACTACTGTTGCAACTACTACACTCCTCCCCCTACTGCTACTACTACAACTACTATTACTACTATTGCTACTACTACTACTACTATTACGACTACTGTTCCTACTACTATTACTATGACTACTACTAGTCACACTAATACTGCCACTCCAAATACTCCAACTACAACTACTACCGCAACAACTGCTACTGCTACTACTACTACTACGACTCAACATTTACTACAACCACTACTACTGCTACTACTACTGTGACTACTATTGCTAATACTATTACTACTACTACAACTACAGCTGCTTTTACTACTTCTGCTGCTACCAATACTGCTTCTAATACTACTACTACGACTCCAAATACTAGTACAACTTTTACTATTACTTCTACTACTGCTACTGGTTCTATCGCTAGACCTACTACTACTCCTACTACTATTGCAATTCCTATTACTACCACAACAACAACAACAACTACTACTAGTCCTACTCCTAAACCTACTCCTACTACTACTACTACTACCAGTACTGCTACTACTACTACTACCCCAACAACAACTACTACTACTGCTACAGTTGATACTACAACTACTACTTCCGGCACTACTGCTACTATTACTACTACAACTACTACTGCCACTACTACTACTACTACTACTACTACTACTATTAAAACTACTACACCTACTACTTATGTTACTACATCTTTTCCACTATTACTGCTATAACAACTACTGTTGTTTTACTTCTGCTATAACAACTACTACTACTATGACTCCTGCTACTACCCTTAATACAAACACTACTACTTCTACTCCCACAATTACTCCTACTACTACTACTACTGTTGTTGCTGTTGCGACAACAACAACTACTACTATTACTACTACTGCGAGTATTGGTACTACTACTACAATTACTATTGCTACTACAACTACTTCTACTGCTACTCCCACTACTAATTTGACTTCTACTACGACAACTCCTACTAATACTGCTACTGCTGCTACAACTACTACTACAAGAGTACTGCCAAACCTGCTACTACTACTATGGCTACTGCTACTTTGACAACTACTACTCCTTCTGTTGCTACCATTATGATAACTACTACAATTACTACTACTGTTGCTACTATTTCACCTACTGCTACTATTACTACTGTTACTACTACCTCTATCACTACTACTGCTACTCTTGCTATAACACCACCACCACCACTACTACTGCAACTACTACTACTGCTACTACTAACTACTACTAAGGACTACTAACGACATAAGCGATACAACTTCGTGCTACGACAAACTAATACTACACACTACTACTACTGAACCAGTCTACAAACTCTGCTCTGCTTCGGTTGTACTACACTAACTTCTCCGACGACTGACGACTACGGCTTCTACAACTACTACGACTACTGTATTATTAGTATTGTTGCTACGGAATGCTTAACTACTAACGTTACAACTACAACATGACTATTACTACTACCACCTGCTACGAGTGCTCAAGCTGCTGCTTACTCCCAACTACTAGAACTATTACACTACTGCTATTATTACGACTACTACGACTACTACTACTTTTACTACAACTACTTTTACTCCGACTAATACTACTTCTACAACTACTAGTATTAGTGTCAATACTTCTACTACGACTACAACTAATACTTTTACAACCACGACAACAACTACAACTACTACTACTTCTGCTACTATTACTACTTCTGCTACTATTAGCACCACCAACACCACCACCACTACTAGTACTAATGTTGCCGTTGTTGCTCCAACTGCTACTACTTCCACTATTGCTACTATTACTACTACTACTAGTATTGCTACTGTTGCTCCTGTAACTATTACTACTGCTATTACAGCAAATACTACTACTTCTTCGACTACGACAACAACTACTACTACTTTTATTACGTTGCTACAGCAGCAACTTCTACTATGACTTCAACTTCTACTACTACTGCTGCTGCTAATGCTACTACTACGACTACTACTACAACTTCTACTACTACTACAACTATTGCAGCTACTACTAACACAACTACTTCTACTACCACTACTACTGCTGCTGTTGTAGTTGCTTCTACTACTACTACTATAGCTACTACTACTATTACTATTATCACTACTACTAATACTATTGCTGCTACTGTTGTTGCTACTGTTGCCGCAACCGCTACTACTACTACTATATGAACTTAACCTACTGCTATACCTACTACTTCTCCTACTGCTGCAAATGCTACTACTGTTGCTACTTCTCCTGGTACTACGATTTCTTCTACTGCTACTACTACTACTACCACTACTACGACTACTGTTATTATTATTGTTGCTACTTTTGCAACTACTACTGCTACTACAACTACCACTGCCACTATTACTGCAACAATTATTGCTACTACTACCACTAGTGCTATTTCAACTATTACCCCTGTTACTGCAACTACTACCACTGCAACTAACACTACTGCTACTACCACTATTGCTACTATTGCTACTGCTACTATTACTACAATTACTACTAGTATTACAACTACAACAACAACAACTACTACTACTACTACTGCTACTACTACTACCACTACTACTGCTAATACCATTACTACCACTACTACTACTGCTCTTACTACTACTGCTTCTGCTACTACTGCAGGTACTACTACGACTACTACTACAACTCCTATTACCACTTCTACTACTTTAACTAATACAACTATCGCTACAACTACAACAACAACTACTACCCCAAAAACTACAACTACTACTGCTACTGCTGATACTACAACTACTACAACTAGCACAACTGTTAATGCTGCTGCTGCTACTACAACTACAACTACTAGTACTACTACCACTTCTACTATTACAACTACTACTGCTACTCCTAGTTCTACTACCACTTCTACTAGTACTACTACTGCTGCAACTCCCACTATTGTGACCATTACTTCTACTACTACTACAACTATTACAACTACAACTACCACTATTACTACTACTGCTGCTATTACAACTACTATGCCTACTACTTCTATTACAACAACTACTACTAGGACTCCTACTAGTACTCCTAAGACAACCACTACGACTTCCACTCCCACTTCTACTCCTATTGCTACTACTACTACCCCTACTATTACTCCTACTAATACTACTACTGCTACTACTACAACTACCACTACTATTACTCCTAATACTGCTACTATTTGTACTACCACTACAACTACTACTATTACAACTGCAACTACAACTACTTCTACTGCTACACCTACTACTATTCCGACTTCTACTACCACTACCCCTACTACTGCTTCTACTACTACTACAACAACAACTACTATAACTATAACTGCTACTGCTGCTACTATACTGCTACTGCGACATCTACAACTACTACTCCTTCTATTGCTACCATTATGTCAACAACGACAACAACTACTACTGCTACTGTTGCTACTATTACCACTACTACTACTACCTCTACCACGGCTACGTCTGCAACTATAGCTATAGCACTACTACAGCTACTACTAAAACTAGTACTACTACTACTACGACTACTACTACTACTACTACAACAACTACTGCTACGACTACTATTACAACTAGTACTCCTGCTACT
>RXID01003162.1:3032-60532 GCA_005019695.1 Trichopus zeylanicus subsp. travancoricus
GTTGTATGAGTATTTAATTGGGGTACAAGTAACAGTAGTACTAGGAGTAGCAGCAGAATTATTGTGGAAGTAGTGCAGAGTAGTAAGGTAAAAGCAGTACGAGAAGTAACACTAGTGTGGAATAGTAGTAGTTGGAATAGCATTTGTAGTAATAGTAGTTGTAGTTGTTGTATTTGTTGCAGGGGCAGTAGTAATAGTAGTAGCGCTAGTAATAGTAGTACTGGTAGTAGAAGTAGTAGTAGTAGTAATAGCAGTAGGAGTAGTGGAAGTAGTAGCAACAGTAGTAATAGTAGTTATAGCAATAGCATTAGTTGTTGTAGTATGAATTGTAGTAGCACAATTAGTAATATGAGTAGGAGTTGGAGTAGGAGGAGTAGTAGTAGTAGTAATAGCCGTGGTAGTAGTAGTAGTAGTAGCAGCAATAGTAGTAAAACTAATTATTGCAGTAGTAGGATTAGTTGTAGAAGTCGTAGTAGGAATAGAAATAAGAGTAGGAGTTGGAGTAGGCGTACCAGTAGCAGTTGTAGTAGTGGAAGTAATAGTACTAATAAGAGTAGTACTAGGAGTAGTAGCAATAGCTGTAGTTGTTGTAGTAGTTGTATTAGCAAAAGTGGTAGTAGGAGAAATAGTAGGAGTCAGAGTTGGAGTGGTTGGAGTATGAGTTGGAGTACAAGTAGTAGTAGTAGTAGTAGTTGTTGTTGTTGTTATAGTAGCAGTTGTAGTAGTAGTTATAGCAGTAGAAGTAGTAGTAGGAGTATGAGTTGGAGTACAAGTAGTAGTAGTAGTAGTAGTAGTAGTAGCAACAACAATAATAGTAGTAGTAGCAATAATAGTAGTAGTAGCAGTAGTTGTAGTAGTAGTCATAGTAGTAGCAGGAGTAGGAGCAGTCGTAGTGGTAGTTGCAGTAGTAGTAGTAGCTGCAGTAGTAATAGTAACAGTGGCAGTTGTAGTAGTGGTTGTAGTTGTAGTAGTAGGATTAGTAGTAGGAGTATGAGTTGGAGTACAAGTATTAGTAGTAGTAGTAGTAATGTAGTAATAGTAGTAGTAGTAGTAGAGGCAGCGGTAGTAGTAGTGCAGTAGTAGGAGGAGTGGTAATAGTAGTAGTAGGAGTAGTTGTTGTTGTTGTAGTACTAGTAGTAGTAGAAGTAGAAGTAGTAGTAGTAGTAGTAGTAGTAGCAGCAGCAGTAGTGGCAGCAGTAATAGTAGCAACGACAATATTAGCATTGGTTGTTGTAGTTGTAGTAGCAGTATTAGTAGTAGTTCTAGTAGTTGTAGTTATAGTATTAGTTGTAGTAGTAGTTGTAGCACTGGCTATAGTAGTAATAGTAATAGTCGTAGTAATAGGAGGAGTTGTAGTAGTAGTAGTAGGAGTTGTAATTGTAGTAACAGGAGCAGTCGTAGGAAAAGCAATAGAAGTAGTATCAGTAGTAGCAGTAATAGTTCTAGAAGAAGTAGTTATTGTTGTAGTTGTTGCTGTAGCAGTAGCAATTGTGGTAGTACTAATTGTAGTAGTAGGAGTAATTGTTGGAGTAGGAGAAGTAGTAGCAGTAGTTGTTATTGTTGTTGTAGGAGTAGTAGTAGAAGTAGTAATTGAAGTAGTAGCAGAACTAAGAGTAACAATAGTAGAAGTAATATTGGGACTAGTAGTTGTAGTAGCAGAAGTAGTAGTCACAGTACTCGAAGTCATAGTACTAGTATTAGCAATAGAAATCGCAGTAGTGGTAACAGTAATAGAAGGAGTTGAAGTTGTAGTAGTAGCAGAAGTAGTAGCAAAAATAGTTGTAGTGGTAATAGTTATAGTAGTAGTAGCAGTAGTAGAAGAGGTCATAGTAGTAGTAATAGGAGGAGGAGTAGTAGTAGTAGTAGCAGCAATACTAGTAATAGTAGTAGTAGTAGTGGTAGCAGTAATTGGAGTAGTGGTAGTTGTCGTTGTAGTAGTTGTAGTAGTTGTAGTAGTAGTAATCGCAGAAGTAGCAACAACAGTTGTAGATGTAGCAGTAGTTATGGTGGTTGTATTAGTGGCCGAAGTAGTCAAAGTCATAATAGTAGTAGCTGTAGCAGCAGTAGTAATAGAAGTAGTAGCAATAATAGCAGCAGTAGTAGTAATAATAGTAATAGTAGTGTTGGCGATATCAAGAGCAGCATTAGTGGCAATGTTGCAGTAGTAGTAGTGGTAGCAGAAGTAGTATTAGTAGCCATAGTAGTAGTAGCAGTAGTAATAGTGGCAGTAATAGCAATTGTTGCAGTAATACTAGCAGTAGCAGTAGAAGTAGCAGTAGCATCCGTTGTAGCAATAGTAGTAGTAGTTGTAGTAGTATTAGTAGTAGTATTAGTGGTGGTAGTTGTTGCAGCAGCAGCAGTAGTAGTTTAACTAAAGTAGTACTAGTAGTTCTAATAGTGGGTAGTAGCAATAGTAGTAGTAGTAGTAGGAGTAGTAATAATAGCAGTTTTAGCATTAGTAGCGGTAATACTAGTAGTTGTAGCAAAAGTAGCAGCAGCATTTGTCGTAGCAATAGTAGTAGTTGTTATAGTAGTATTAGTACTATTAGTAGTCATAGTAGTTGTTGTAGCAGTCGGAGTAGTAGTAGTAGTAGTAGTAGTTGCCGCTAAAGCAGTACCAGTAGTACTCAAAGTGGGTAGTAGGGAATAGTAGCAGGAGCAGTTGTCGTAGTAGTAGCAGTAGTAGTGACAAAAGTAGTAGCAGCTGTAGAAGTAGTAGTTGTTGTAGTGGTAGTATTAGTATTAGTAGTAGTAGTATCAGCAGCAGCAGTAGTAGTAGTATTACTACTAATGGTAGAAGTAGTAGTAGTACCAAAGGTAGTAGTATTGGGAGAAGTAGTAGCGGTAGTAGTAGCCGGAATACTATTAGCAGTAATAGTAGACGGAATATTAGTTGTAGTAGAAGTAACAGTAGTAGCAATTATTGTATGAGAGGTAGTAGTAGTATGAGTAGTAGTAGTTGTTGTAAAAGTAGTAGTAGTGGTAGTAGTAGCTATAAAAGTTGTAGTAGCAGTCGTAATAGTAGTAGCAGCAGCAATTGAAGCAGTAGTAGTGGTAGCTGCAATAGCAATAGCAGTAGTAGTATAGTAGTAGTATTTGTTATTGTAGCAGTAGTGGCAGGAGTGGTAGCAGTAGCCATGTTGTCGTAGTAGGAGTAGTAGTAGTAATTGTAGCAGTAGTAGTAACAATAGTAGTAATAGTAGTATTAATCATAGTAGTAGTAATAGTATTAGTAGTAGTAATAGTAATAGTAATAGTAGTAGCAGTAGCAGTTATAGTAATTATAGTCGTAGTTCTTGTATCGACAATAGTTGTAGCAATAGTAGTAGCAGCAGCAGCAGCAGTAGTGGTAGTAGCAGTAGTTGAAGTAGTTGTAGTAGTAGTAGCATTAGTGGTAGTTGTAGAAGTAGTAGTAGTAGCAGCTGTAGTAGTAGTCGTGATAGTAGTAGTTGTAGCAATAGTAGTAGCAGTAGTAGTAGCAATAGAATTCGTAATAGTAGTCGTTGTAGTAGTTTTTGCAGTAGGTGTAGTTGTTGTAGTTGTAGTAGCGGTAGTAGTAGTAGTAGTAGTAGTAGTAGTTGTAGTATTAGTAGTAGTAGTTATAATAGTAACAATAGTACAAGTTGCACTTGTAGTAGTAGCAGTAGTTGTTATAGTAGTAGTAGTTGTTGTTGTTGATGTAGTAGTTGTTGCCAGAGTAGCAGTAGCAGTAGTAGTTGATGTTATTGTAGTAGTAGTCACCGAAGTAATAGTAGTAGTGGTGGTGGTGGTGCTAGTAGTAGTAGTAGTAGCAATAGTAATAGTAGTAGTAGCAGTGCGAGTAGTAGTTGTAGTAGTAGTAATAGTTGTTGTTGTAGTCGTCATAGTGATAGTAGTAGTCATAGTTGTATTAGTAGCAGTAGTAGTAGTAGTAGTAGTAGTCGAAGTAGTAGTAAAGCCGCAGTAGTAACAATAGTATCTGTAGTAGAAGTAGGTGTAGTAGTAGTGGTAGTAGCTAAACGAGGAGTAGTAGTAGTAGTAGTAGTAGCAGGAGTAGCGATAGTTGAGGTAGCAGTAGTCATAGTTATAGTAGCAGTAGAAGTAGTAGTAGTGCTAGCAGTAGTTGTTGTACTATTTGTAGTAGTTCAAGTAGTAGTAGTAGAAGTAGCAACAGCAGCAGCAATAACAGCAGTAGTAGTAGTAATAGTTGTAGTAATTGAAGGAGAAGAAGAAGAAGAAGTAGTAGTAGTAGTAGTAGTAGTAGTAGTCATCAAAGTGGTAGTAGCAGTAGTAGTTATTGTAGTAGAAGTAGAAGTAATAGCAACAGCAGTAGTAGTAGTGGTCATAGTAGTAGTAACAGTAGGAGTAGTAGTTGCAGTAGTAGATGTTGTTGTAGAAGTTATTGTGGTAGTAGTTTTAGCTGAAGTTGTTGTGGGAGGGGTAGTTGTAGTAGCAGGAGTCGAAGCAGTAGAAGTAGGAGTGGCAGTAGTAGTAGTAGTAGTTGTAGTTGTAGTAGTAGCAGTTGTAGTAGTAGTAGTCATAGTAGTAGTAGTAGAGTAGCAGTAGAGATGTCGTAGTAGCAGTAGCGATAATAATAGTAGCAGGAGTACTAGTAGTAATAGGAGTAGTTGTAGTAGTGGCAGTACCAGTAGCGCAAGTGGTAGTAGTAGAAGTGGTAATACTAGAAGTAGTAGCACTAGTAGCAGCAGCAGTATTAGTAGTAGTAGCTGTAGCAGTTACAGTAGCAATGGTAGTAATAGTAATAGTAGTGGGAGTTGCAGTAGTTGTAGTAATAGAAGGAGCTGTAGTAGTAGTAGTAATAGCTGTAGTAGCTGTTGTAGCCGTAGTAGTAGATGTAGTAGTAGCAGCAAGAATCATAGTGCCAGTAGTAGCAGTAGTAGCAGTAGTAGCGGTAATAGTAGTAGTTGTAGGAGTAGGAGTACCGGTAGTAGCTATAGTAGTAGTAGTGGTTATTGTAGTAGCAGTAGCGAAATTAGCTGCTGCTACAGTAGTACTATTAGTAGCAGCAGCATTCGTAGTAGAAGTAGCACTAGCAGTAGCAATAGCAGCAATAGTAGTAGTTGTTGTAGCAGTAGTAGTATTAGAAGTAATAATTGTGGTAGTAGCAGTAGCAGCAGTAGTACTAGCTAGCGTAGTAGCGGTGGTAGTGGTAGCCATAGTAGTAGCAGTAGTGGTAATGGTAATAGCAATAGTAATAGTAAAAGTAGAAGTTGTTATAGATGTTGTAGTAGCAGTAGCAGTAGTTGTAGGAGTAGTAGTTGTAGTAGTAGTAGCAGTAGTAGTAGTAGGAGGAGGAGTCATAGTAGTAGTAGTATTAGCAATAGTGGCAATAGTAGTAATAAAAGTAGTAGCAGCAATAGCAATAGTAGTAGCAGTAGTAGTGGCACTACAGCAGTAGTTGTAGTAGTGAAAATAGTAATAGTAGCAGAGGTTGTAGTAGTATCGATAGTAGTAGTAGTAGGATAAGTAGCAGGAGTAGTAGCAGTAGAAGCAGCAGTAGCAACAGTACGACTAGTAGTAGTAGTAGTAGTGGTAGTAGTAGTAGTAGCATAAAAAGCAACAGCAGCAACAATAATAGTAGTAGTATCTAGAGTAGTAGTAGTGGTAGTATTAGCAGCATTAGTTGTAGAAGTAGCAGTAGTCGCAGTAGTAGTAGTAGCGTCAGTAGTTCTAGTAGTAGTAGTAGCAGCCGTAGCAGTAGCAGTTGCAATAGTAGTAGTAATTATAGCAGTACTTGTAGCAGCAGTAGTAGTAGCAGTAGCAGCTGCAGTAGTAGTAGTAGTAGTAGGAGCCACTATTGCAGTAGCAGTAGTGGTGGTGGTAGTAGTAGTAAAAGTAGTAGCACCAGCATCAACTGCCGCAACAATAGCAATAGTAGCAGAAGTAGTAGTTGTATAAGCAATAGTAGCAGTGGTAGTAACGGTTGTTGTAGTAGTAGTACCCGTTGTAGCAGTCGTAGCAATTGTAGAAGTAGTTGCAGTAGTAGTAGAAGTAGTAGTTGTTGTTGTTGTAGCAGTAGGAGTATCGGTAGTAGTAGTAGTAGTTTTCGCAGCAATAGTGGTAGTGGTGGTAGTTACAGCAACAGTAGTGGCCGTAGTAGTAATAGTAGTAGCAATAGAAGCAGCAGTAGCAGTTATAGCAGTAGTAGTAGTGGCAGTAGTAATAGTAGTGGTAGTAGTAGTTGCAGGAAATGCAGTTGTAGTAGTTGTGGAAGTAGTAGTAGCAGTAGTAGTCACTGTAGTAGTAGTAGTAGTATCTGTAGTAGCAGTAGTAGCAGTTGTCGAAGTAGCGGTGGTAGTAGCAGCAGCAATAGTGTTAGTAATAGCAGTAGCGGTAGTTGTACTAGTAGTGGTAGCAATTATAGTAATAGCGGTTAAAGTAGTTGCAGTAACAAAAGTTGTTATTCTGGTAGAAGTATTAGTAGCAATAGTAGAAAGAGCAACAACAGTTGTGGCAATTGTAGAAGTAGTAGCAGCAATAGCAGTTGTAGTAGTAGTAGTAGTAATTGCAATAGTATTGGTAGTGTTAATCATAGTAGTAGTAGTAGCAGGAGTAGTAGTAGCAGTAGCCATAGTAGTAGTAGCTGTAGTAGTAGAAGTGGTAGAAGTAGTAGTAGTAGTCGTAGTATTAGTAGTAGTAGTAGTAGTAGTAGTAGTAGTAGTAGTAGTAGTTGCAATAGTAGTGCTAGTAGTTGTCGTAGTAGCAATAGTAAAGGTAGTTGTTGTTGTAAAAGTCCTAGTAGTAGTAGTAGCGGGAGTAGTGGGAGTAGTAGTAGTAGCAGCAATAGTAGTAGTACTTGTAGTGGTAGTAGTAGTACTAGTAGTAGAAATAGTAGTAGTAGAAGTAGTAGTAGCAGTATTGGTAGTAGTAGTAGTAGTAGTAGCAACAGCAACAGCAGCAGTAGTAGTAGTAGTCGTAGTTGTAGCAGTAGTTGCAGTAGTTGTAGTTGCAGTAGTAGTACTAGTTGTTCTAGTAGTTGTAGTAGTAGTAGCAGTAGTATTACTAGTAGTGGTAGTAGAAGTAGTAGATAGTAGTAGGAGTAGTAGTAATAGTCATAGTTGTAGTAGGAGTAGGAGCAGTAGTAGTGGTAGTTGCAATAGTAAGGGTAGTTCAGTCGTAGTAGTAGTTGCAGTTGTAGTAGTGGTTGTAGTAGTAGTTGTATTAATGTAGTAATAGTAGTAATAGTAGTAGGGGTTGCGGTAGTAGCAGTGCAGTAGTAGTAGGAGTGGTAGTAGTAGTAGTAGGAGTAGTTGTTGTAGCAGCAGCAGCAGTAGTAGTAGTAGTAGCAGCAGCAGCAGCAGCAGCAGTAGTAGTAGGAGTAATAGTAGCAATGACAGTATTAGCATTGGTTGTTGTACTAGTAGTTGAAGTATTAGTAGTATTTCTAGTAGTTGTAGTTGTAGTATTAGTTGTAGTAGTAGTTGTAGCATTGGCTGCAGTAGTAATAGTAATAGTCATAGTAATAGGAGGAGTTGTAGTAGTAGTAATAGGAGTAGTAATTGTAGTAAGAGGAGCAGTAGTAGGAGAAGTAATAGAAGTAGTAGCAGTAATAGTTCTAGAAGAAGTAGTAGTTGTTGTAGTTGTTGTTGTAGCAGTAGCAATAGTGGTTGAAGTAATTGTAGTAGTAGGAGTAGCTATTGGAGTAGGAGAAGTAGTAGCAGTAGTTGTTGTTGTTGTTGTAGGAGTAGTAGTAGTAGTAGTAATTGAAGTAGTAGCAAAAGTAGCAGTAACAATAGTAGAACTAATAGTGGGACCGGTAGTTGTAGTAGCAAAAGTATTAGTCACCATACTAGAAGTCGTAGTACTAGAATTAGCAGTAGTGGTAACAGTAATAGAAGGAGTTGAAGTTGTAGTAGTAGCAGAAGTAGTAGCAAAAATAGTTGTAGTGGTAACAGTAATAGTAGCAGTAGCAGAAGTAGTAGAAGTCGTAGTTGTTATTGTAGTAGTAGTAGTAGTAGTAGTAGTAGTAGCAGTAGCAGTAGTAGTAGTAGTAGGCGTAGTAGCAGTAGCAATAGTTGGAGTAGTGGTAGTGGTCATTGTAGTAGTTGTAGTAGTAATAGCAGAAGCAGCAACAACAGTTGTAGATGTAGCAGTAGTTATGGTGGTTGTATTAGTGGCCGCAATTGTCGTAGTTATAGTAGTAGTAGCAGTAGCAGCAGTAGTAATAGAAGTAGCATCAATAATAGCAGTAATAGTAGCGGTGGCGGTATTAGAAGTAGTATTAGTGGTAGTGAAGTAGTAGTAGTAGTGGTAGCGAAAGTAGTATTATTAGCCATAGAAGTAGTAGCAGTAGTAATAGTGGCAGCACTAGCAGTTGTTGCAGTAATACTAGTAGTAGCAGTAGAAGTAGCAGTAGCATCTGTAGTAACAATAGTAGTTGTAGTTGTAGTAGTATTAGTAGTAGTAGTAGTAGTGGTAGTAGTTGTTGCAGCAGTAGGAGCAACAGTAGTAGTAGTAGTTGCAACTAAAGTAGTACTAGTATTTCTAATAGTGTGTAGTAGCAATAGTAGTAGGAGTAGGAGTAGTAATAGTAGCAGTTCTAGCTGTAGTAGCGAAAATAGTAGTAGTTGAAGCAAAAGTAGCAGCAATATCTGTCGTAGCAATAATAGTAGTTGTTATAGTAGTATTAGTACTAGTAGCAGTCATAGTAGTTGTTGTAGTAGTCGGAGCAGTAGTAGTAGTAGTAGTAGTTGCAACTAAAGGAGTACTAGTAGTACTCAAAGTGGGTAGTAGGGAATAGTAGCAGTAGTAGCAGGAGCTGTAGTCGTAGTACTAGCAGTAGTAGAAGCAAAAGTAGTAGTAGCTGTAGAAGTAGCAGTTGTTGTAGTAGTAGTATTAGCATTAGTAATAGTAGTATCAGCAGCAATAGTAGTAGTAGTATTACTACGAATGGTAGAAGTAGTAGTTGTACCGGAGGTAGTAGTAGTTGGAGAAGTAGTAGCAGTAGTGGTAGCCGTAATAGTATTAGGTGTAATAGTAGACGTAGTAGTAGTTGTAGTAGAAGTAACAAAAGTAGTAGTTGTTGTATGAGAGGTAGTAGTAGTATGAGTAGTGGTAGTTATTGTAGAAGTAGTAGTAGTGGTAGTAGTAGGTATAGAAGTTGTAGTAGCAGTAGTAATAGTAGTAGCAGCAGCAATTGAGGTAGTAGTAGTAGTGGTAGCGGCAACAGAAATAGCAGTAGTAGTATAGTAGTAGTATTTGTTATTGTAGCAGTAGTGGCAGGAATGGTAGCAGTAGCGATGTTGTAGTAGTAGGAGGAGTAGTAGTAATAGTAGCAGTAGTAGTAATAGTAGTAGTAATCATAGTAGCAGTAATAGAAGATGTAGTAGTAATAGTAGCAGTAGTAATAGTAGTAGCAGCTGTAGTAGGAGTAATAGTAGTAGTAGTAGCAGTTGTAGTAATTGTAGTCATAGTTCTTGTATCGGCAATAGTTGTAGCAATAGTAGCAATAGCAATAGTAGTAGCGGTAGCAGTAGCAGTAGCAGCAGTAGTGGTAGTAGTAGTAGTTGAAGTAGTTGTATTAGTAGTAGCATTAGTGGTAGTTGTAGAAGAAGTAGTAGTAGCAGCAGTAGTAGCAGTAGTGATAGTAGTAGTTGTAGCAATAGTAGTAGCTGTAGTAGTAGTAATAGAATTAGTAGTAGTAGTCACTGTAGTAGTTTCTATTGTAGGTGTAGTTGTTGTAGCAGTAGTAGCGGCGGTAGTAGTAGTAGTAGTAATAATAATATTAGATATAATAGTAGTTATAACAGTAACAGTAGTACAAGTTGCACTTGTAGTAGTAGCAGTAGTTTTTATAGTAGTGATAGTTTTTGTTGTTGATGTATAGCAGTAGTAGTAGCAGTTGCAATAATTATTGTCGTAGTTCTTGTATTGGCAATAGTTGCAGCAATAGCAGCAATTGCAGTAGCAGTAGTAGTAGCAGCAGTAGCTACAGAGTAGCAGCAGTAGTGGTAGTAGCAGTAGTTGAAGTAGTTGTAGTAGTAGGAGCATTGGTGGTAGTTGGAGTAGTAGTAGTAGCAGCAGCAATAGCAGTAGTGATAGTAGTAGTTGTCGCAATAGTAGTAGCAGTAGTAGTCACTGTAGTAATTTTTGTAGTACGTGTAGTTGTTGTAGCAGTAGTAGTGATAGTAGTAGTAGTAGTAGTAGTAGTATAAGATATAGTAGTCGTTATAATAGTAACAGTAGTACAAGTTGCACTTGTAGTAGTTGTTGTAGTTGCTATAGTAATAGTTGTTGTTGTTGTTGATGTAGTAGTAGTTTCCAGTGTAGTAGTAGTAGTAGTAGTAGTAGTAACCGATGTTATTGTAGTAATAGTCGCCGAAGTAATAGTAGTAGTAGTAGCGGTGGTGCTAGTAGTAGTAGTAGTAGTAGCAATAGTAACAGTAGTAGTAGTAGTGCGAGTAATAGTAGTAGTAGTTGTTGTTGTAGTCGTCACAATGATAGTAGCTGTCATAGTTGTATGAGTAGTAGTAGGTGTAGTATTAGTATTCGATGTAGTATTACAGTTGCAGTGGTAACAATAGTAGCTATAGTAGAAGTAGATGTAGTAGTAGTGGTAGTAGCTGAACTAGTAGTATTAGTAATAGTAGTAGCAGAAGTAGCGATAGTTGAAGTTGCAGTCGTCATAGTTGTAGTAGTAGTAGAAGTAGTAGTAGTGCTACAAGTAGTTATTGTACTATTTGTGGTAGTTCAAGTAGTAGTAGTAGTAGTAATAGTTGTAGTAGTTGTAGTTGTAGTAGTAGTAGTAGTAGCAGCAGTAATAGTAGTAGCAGTAGTAGTAGTAGTAGTAGTAGCAGTAGTCATCAAAGTAGTAGTAGCAGTAGTAGTTGTTGTAGTAGTAGTAGAGGTAATAGCAGAAGTAGTAGTAGTAGTGGTCATAGTAGAAGCAACAGTAGTAGTAGTAGCTGTAGTTGATGTTGTTGTTGAAGTTATTGTGGTAGTACTTTTAGCTGAAGTTGTTGTGGGAAGGGTAGTTGTTGTAGCAGGAGTAGGAGCAGTAGAAGTAGGATTGGCAGTAGTAGTAGTTGTAGTAGTAGTTGTAGTCAGAGTAGTAGTAGTAGGAGTAGTATTAGAAATGTAGTAGTAGAAGTAGCGGTAATAGTAGTAGCAGGAGTACTATTAGTAATAGGAGTAGTTGTAGTAGTGGCAATAGCAGTAATGCAAGTGGTAGTAGTAGAAGTAGTAATAGTAGTAGTAGTAGCACTAGTAGAAGAAGTAGTATTAATAGTAGTAGCGGTAGTAGTTACAATAGCAATGGTAGTAATAGTAATAGTAGTGGGAGTTGCAGTAGGTGTAGAAATAGAAGGAGCTTTATTTGCAGTAGTAGTAGCAATAGTAGCTACTTTAACCATAGTTGTCGATTTAGTAGTAGCCGCAAGAATCGTAATGCCAGTAGTAGCAGTAGTAGAAGTCGTAGTAGCAGTAGTAGTAGTAGTAGTGGTAGTAGTAGTAGTTTTAGGAGTAGCAGTACCAGTAGTAGTAGTAGTAGTAGTAGTGGTTATTGTTGTAGCAGTAGCGAAATTAGCTACTGCTACAGTGGTACTATTAGTAGCAGCAGCAGTCGTAGTAGAAGTAGCACTAGCAGTAGCAGCAACCGCGTTAGTAGTAGTAGTTGTAGCTGTAGTAGTATTAGAAGTAATAATAGTGGTAGTAGTAGTAGCAGCAGTAGTACTAGTTGGGGTAGTAGCAGTGGTAGTGGTAGCTATAGTAGTAGTAGTAGTAGTAGTAGTAGCAGTAGTAGTAGTACTTGTTGTTGTTGTTGTAGTAGAAAGTTGCACTCGGAGTAGCAGTAGTAATAGTAATAGCAATAGTAGTAGTAAAAGCAGAAGTTGTTATAGTTGTAGTAGTAGCAGTAGCAGTAGTAGTAGTGTTTGTAGAAGTAGTTATAGGAGTGGTAGTTGTAGTAGTAGTAGAAGTAGTAGTAGTAGGAGGAGGAATAATAGTAGTAGTAGTATTAGCAATACTGGCGATAGTAGTAGTAGTAATAGTAGCAGCAGTAGTTGTGGCACTAACAGCGGTAGTAGTAGTAGTGGAAATAGTATTAGTAACAGAGGTTGTAGTAGTATCGATAGTAGTAGTAGTAGGATAAGTAGCAGGAGTAGTAGTAGAAGAAGCAGCAGTAGCAATAGTACTACTACTACTAGTAGTAGTGGTGGTGGTAGTAGTAGTAGGATAAAAAGCAGCAGCAGTAGCAGTAATAGTAGTAGTATCTGTATTAGTAGTAGTGGTAGTATTAGCAGCATTACTTGTAGAAGTAGCAGTAGTCGCAGTAGTAGTAGTAGCGGTAGTAGTTGTAGCAGTAGTAGTAGCAGCAGTAGCAGCAGTAGTTGCAATAGTAGTAGTAATTGTAGCAGTAGTTGCTGCAGTAGTAGTAGGAGTAGTAGCAGCAGCAGCAGTAGTAGTAGTCGGAGGAGCCACTATTGCAGTAGCAGTAGTGGTGGTAGTTGTAGTAGTAGTAAACGTAGTAGCAGCAACATCAGTGGCCGCCGCAATAGCACTAGTAGCAGTAGTAGTTGTTGTATAAGCAATAGTAGTAGTGGTAGTAACAGTTATGATAGTAGTAGTACCCATTGTAGCAGCAGTAGCAATTGTAGAAGTAGCTGTTGTTGTTGTAGCAGTAGGATATCGATAGTAGTAGTAGTAGTTTCCATAGCAGTAGCGGCAGTGGTTGTAGTTGCTGCAATAGTTATGGCAATAGTAGTAATAGTAGTAGCAATAGAAGCAGTAGTAGCAGTTGTAGCAGTAGTAGTAGTGGCAGTAGTAATAGTAGTGGCAGTAGTAGCTGTAGCAAAAGCAGTAGTAGTAGTTGTGGAAGTAGTAGTAGCAGTAGTAGTCACAGTAGTAGTAGTAGTAGTAGTACCCGTTGTAGCTGTAGTAGTAGTTGTCGAAGTAGTAGTGGTATTAGCAGCAACTATAGTGTTAGTAATAGTAGTAGTCGTAGTAGTACTAGTAGTGTTAGCAATTATAGTAATAGCGGTTAAAGTAGTGGCAGTAGCAGAGGTTATTATTATGGTAGAAGTATTAGTAGCAATAGCAGAAAGAGCAACAACAATTGTAGCAATTGTAGAAGTAGTAGCAGCAATAGCAGTTGTAGTAGTAGTAGTAGTTACAGTAGTAGTAGTAATAGCAATAGTAGTGGTAGTGGTAATCATAGTAGTAGTAGTAGTAGTAGCAGGAGTAGTAGTAGCAGTAGCCATAGTAGTAGTAGCTGTAGTAGTAGAAGTGGTGGTAGTTGTAGTAGTCATAGTATTAGCAGTAGTAGTAGTATTGGTCTCAGTAGTACAGGTAATAGTAGTTGCAATAGTAGTGCTAGTAGTTGCAATAGTAGTGCTAGTAGTTGTCGTAGTAGCAATCGTAGAAGTAGTAGTTGTTGTAATTGTCCTAGTAGTAGTAGCAGCAGGAGTAGTGGGAGTAGTAGTAGCAGCACTAGTAGTAGTAGTTATAGTACTAGTAGTAGTAGTAGTAGTAGCAATAGTAGTAGTACAAGTAGTAGTAGTAGTAATGGTAGTAGTAGTAGTAGTAGCAGTAGTAGTGGTAGTAGGAGTACTAGTAGTAGTAGTCGTAGTTGTAGCAGTAGTTGCAGTAGTTGCAGTAGTAGTAGTAGTAGTAACAGTAGTATTATTAGTAGTGGTAGTAGAAGTAGTAGATAGTAGTAGGAGTAGTAGTAATTGCAGTATTAGTAGTTGTAATAGGAGAATTTGTAGTAATGGTAGTAGTAGTAGTAATAGTCGTAGTAGTTGGAGTTGTAGTAGTTGCAATAGGAGTTGTTAATAGTTATGGGAGTAATAGTAGTATTGGTAGCAGTAATAGCATTTGTAGGAGTAGCAGTAGTTGCAGTTTGAGTAGTGGTAGTGGTTGTAGCAGTAGTAGTAATATTAGTAATGGTAAGAGTGGTAGTTGTGGAAGTAGTAGTATTCTAATAGTAGTACTTGTATTAGTAGTGTAGTAGTAGCAGCAGCAGCAGCAGTAGAAGTAGTAGTCATAGTAGTAGCAGTAGTAGTTGTTGTTATCACAGAAGTAGAAGTAGATGTAACAGTAGTAGTAGTAGTAGTAGTAGTAGTAGTAGTAGTAGTGGCAATAGTAGTAGTTGCAGTAGAAGTAGCAACAACAGCAATAGTAGTTATATTAGTAGTAGTAGTTGATGTTGTTGTTGTAGTAGTAGTAGTATTAGTAGCAAAAGTGGTAGAAGTAGATGTACTATCGGCAGTAGTAGTAGCAGTAGAAGTAGCATTAGTAGTAGTAGCAATAGTAGTGGTGATAGCAGTGGTAGTAGCAGTTGTAGCAGCAGCAGTAATAGTAGTACTATTTGTTGTTGGAATAACAGCAGCAGCAGCAGTAGCAGTAGTGGTGGTAGTAGCTGTAGTAATAGCAGTAGTAGCAGTAGTAGTAGCCGTAATTGTAGCAGCAGCAGTTGTAGTAGTAGTTATTGTAGTAGCTGTAGCCGCTGGAGTAGTAATAGCAGTACTAGTCGCAATAGTTGTAGCAGTAGCAGGAGCAGCAATAGCGTTAGCTCCAATAGTGGCAGTAGTAGAAGTAGTAGTAGTAGTAGTACTAGAAACAGTAGCAGCAGTAGTAGTAGTAGTTGTAGTAGTAGTAGTAACAGTAATAGTAATAGTTGTACAAGTTGTAGTAGTGGTAGTGAACTTGTAGCAGCAAAAGTAGTTGTAGTAGCAATACAAGAAGTAGTAGTTGTAATAGTAGCAGCAACAACAATATCAATAGTAGTAGTACTATTATTAGCAGTAGTAATAGTTGTTGTTGTTGTAGTAGTAGTAATAGTAGTATTAGTAGTCATAGTGGCAGAAGTAGCAACAATATTAGTAGTTGTTCTAGTTGTAGTAGTAGTAGTTGTAGTAGCAATAGTAGAAGTAGTAGTAGTAGTAGCAGCAATAATAGCAATAGCAACAGGAGCTGTAGTAATAGCGGTAGCGGTAGTAGTCGTAGTAGTTATTGTAGCAGTAGTAGCAATTGTAGATGTAGTAGTAGTAGTAGTAGTTGCCCTAGTAGCAGTAGTTGTACTTGTAATAGCCGCAGTAGTGCTAGTAGCAGAGGCAATTGTAGTAATAGCAGTTGAAGTACTTGCAGCAGCAGTAGTTATTGTCATAGTAAAAGTTTTAGTAGCATTAGCAGCAAGAGTAGTAGCAGTTGTAGCAATACTATTGGTCGTAGTAGTAGTAGCAGTTGTAGTAGAAGCAGTAGCAGTAGTAGCAATTGCCATAGTAGCAGTGGTTGTAGGAAAAGTTGTAGTAGTGGTAGTACTAGTACTAGTAGTAGTAGGAGCAATGGTGGCAGTAGTAGTAATAATAGGAGTAGTAGTAGTTGTAAAACTACTACTACTAGTAGTAGTAGTTGTAGTAGTAGTAGTAGTAGTAGTAGTAGCAGTAGTAGAAGTAGTAGTAGTAACAGTGATATCGGTTGTAGTGGCAGTAGCAGCATTAGTAGCAAAGTAGCAGTAGTTGTAGTAGTAGTGGCAGTAGCGGTAATAGTGGCATCAACAATAGTAATTGTTGCATTAGCAGTAGCAGTAGTAGTAGTTGCAGTTATAGTACTAGTAGTTGGAGTAGCAGTATTAGTAGCAGTAGTAGTGGTAGTAGTAGTCATAGTAATAGTAGTTGGAGTAGTAGTAGTAGAAGTCGTAGTAGTAGCAGTAGCTAAAGTAGTATGAGTGGTAGTAGTAGTAGTTATTGTTGTAGTAGTAGTAGTAGTAGTAGTATTGGTATCAGTAGTAGCAGTAGTAGTAGTAGTAGTAGCAGCAGCAGAAGTTGCAGTAGTAGTACTAGTAGTTGTTGTAGTGGCAGTAGTAGTAGAAGTAGTAGTTTTGATTGATAGTAATAGCAGTTGGAGTAGTAGGAGGTGTAGTAGTAGTTGTTGTTGTTGTAGTCGTCGTAGTAGGAGCAGCAGTTGTAGCAGTAGTGGGAGTAGTAGCAGCAACAGCAGTAGCAGTAGAAGTAGTAGTTGTAGTATTAGTAGTAGCATTAGTGGCAGTAGCAGTAGTAGTGGGAGTAGCGGTAGTAGTAGCTATAAAAGTAGTTGTAGCAGGAGTAGTAGTTGTTGTTGTAGTCGCTGCAGTTATAGTACTAGTAGTTGTGGTAGTAGTAGTAGTAGCAGTAGTAGTGGTAGTAGTAATCATAGTAGTAGTAGTAGATGGAGTAGTAGTAGTCGTAGTCGTAGTAGTTGTAGTAGCTATAGTAGTAGTTGTTGTAGTAATAGTAGCAGTAGAAGTAGTATTGGTATCTGTAGTAGTAGTAGTAGTAGTATTAGTAGCGGTAGTAGTAGTAGTAGGAGTAGTAGTAGCTATAGTAGTAGTAGTAGTAGTAGGTAGTAGTTGCAGTAGTAATACTAGTAGTTACCGCAGTGGCAGTAGTAGGAGTAGTAGTATTTTTAATAGTCATAGTACTAGTAGGTGCAGCAGCAGTAGTAGTTGTAGTTGTAGTAGTAGTAGTAGTACTAGTAGTAGTAGTAGTAGTAGCAGCAGCAGCAGCAGTAGTAGTAGTAGAGGGAGTAGTATTACTAGTAGTAGTAATAGTAGCAACCGCAGTAGCGGGAGTAGTAGTAGTTGCAGTTGTACTAGTAGTAGAAGTAGTAGTAGCAGCAGTAATAGTAGTAGTTGTTGTATTAGTAGTAGTAGTAGTGGTTGTAATAGGAGTTGTAGTAGCAATAGCAGTAGTAGTAGCGGAAGGAGTGGTAATTGTAGTAGCAGTACTAGTAGGAGTAGTAGTTATACTAGTGGTAGTAGTTGTAGTAGTAGTTATAGCAGTGGCAATAGCAGCAATAGTTGTAGTAATAGTAGTAGTAGTAGTAGTTGTTGTTGTTATAATAGTAGTATTAGTAATAGTAGTAGTTGTTGTTGTTGTTGTAGTAACAACAATAGTACAATTTGGAGTAGTAGTAGTAGTAGTAGTAATAATATTATTAGTACTAGTAGTCGTAGTAGTAGTAGTACGAGTTGGTGTAGGAGTAGTTGCAGTAGTAGTAGTAGTAGTTTTAAAAGTAGTTGTAGTAGCAGTAGTTGTAGGAGTAGTTATAGTAGTAGTCGTAGTAGTAGGAGCAGTATAATAGTAGTAGTAGTAGTAGTAGTAATAGTGATAGTAGTACTAGTAGTGGGAGGAGTAGTAGTAATAGGAGGAGCAGCCACAGTAGGCATAGTAGTAGTTGCAGTTGTATTAGTATTAGTAGTAGTTGCAGTTGTAGAAGCAGCAAAGTAGTAGTAGTAGTAGTAGTAGTAGAAATAGTAGTAGTAGTAGTAGCTATAGTAGCAGAAGTTGTAGTAGTAGTAGTAATAGTTGTTGTTGTTGTGGTAGTAGTAGCCGGAGTAGCAGTAGTTGTTGTAGTAGCAGTTGTATCAGTAATAGCAGTAGCGGCAGTATTAGTTGAAGTAGTAATAGTTAATGTTATAGTAGTAGTAGTAGTAGAAGCAGCAGTAGTAGCAATAGCAATGGTAGCAGTATTAGTTGAAGTAGTAATAGTTAATGTAATAGTAGTAGTAGTAGTAGTAGAAGTAGCAGTAGTAGCAATAGCAGTTGTAGCAGCAGCATCGGTAGTAGTGGTAGTAGTAGCAGTAGTATTGTAGCAGTTGAAAATGAGGTAGTAGCTGCAGTAGCAGCAGCAACAGCAGTAGTAGTAGTTGTTGTAGTAGTTGTAGTTGTAGCACTAGTAGTTGCAATAGCAATTGTGGTACTCATAGTAGTAGTAGTCGTCATAGTATTAGTAGGTACTGTAGTAGCAGCAGTAGGAGTAGTAGTAGTTGTTGTTGTAATAGTAGCAACAGTAGTAGTATTGGTAGCAGTAGTAGTGGTAGTTATAGGTGTAGGTGTTGTAGTAGTAGCAATAGTAGTGGTAGTAGTGGTTGTAGAAGTAGTACAAGTTGTTGCCATATTGGTAGTAGTAGCGGTGGTAGTAGTTGCAGTATTAGTAATAGTAGTATTTGTACTACTAGTAATAGTAGCAGTAGTAGCAGCAGCAGTAGTAGTAGTAGCGGCAGCTGTAGCAGTAGAAGTATTAGTAGTAGTTCTAGTTGTACTAGTTGTAGTTGTAGTAGTAGTCACAGATGTAGCAATAGTATGAGTAGTAGTTGTAGTAGTAGGTGTAGTAGTAGTAGTAGGAGGAGGAGGAGGAGGAGGAGGAGGAGTAGGAGTAGGAGTAGGAGTAGTTGTAGCAGTTATGGGAGTAATAGTAGTATTTGTAGAAGTAATCGTAGAAGTACGAGTAGCAGTAGTTACAGTAGGAATAGCAGTAGTAGTAATAGTTATAGTAATAGTAGTAGTTGTAGGAATAGTAATTCAAGTAGTAGTAGTTGTAGTAGTGTAGTAGTAGTAGCAGCAGTAGTAAATAGTTGTTGTGGAAGTAGTAGTTGTAGTCACAGTGGTAGTAGTAGAAGTTGCAACAGCAAGAATAGTAGTAGTAATAGTATTAGTGAAAGCAGTACGAGTAGCTGTAGTAGCCGTAGCAAATGAAGTAATAGTAGTAGTCGTAGTAGTAGCAGTAGTACTAGTAGTTGAAGTAGTAGTAGTAGTTCTAGTAGTCGTAGTAATAGTAGCAGTAGTTGTTGTAGTGGTATTAGTTGTAATAGTTGTAGTAGTACTAATAGCGGTAGTTCTAGTAGCTGCTGTGGTAGTAGTAGTAGTAGTAGTAGTAGTAGTAGCAGTAGTGGTAGTGGTGGTGGTATTAGTAGTAGTAGGAGTAGAAATAGGAGTAGGAGTTGTAGTAGAAGTTGAAGTAGTAATAGTATTACTATTAGTAGTAGCAGCAGTTGCAGTAGTAATAGTAGTAGTAGGAGGAGGAGGAGTAGTAGTACTTGGAGCAGCTGTAGAAGTAGTGGTACTAGCAGTAGTAATAGAAATTGCCATAATTGTAGTAGCAGCAACAACAACAACAACAACAACAGTAGTAGTAGTAATTGTAGTAGTAGGAGGAGTAGTAGGTGAAGTACTAGTACAAGTAGCAGAAGTAGTAGCAAAAATGGCAGTAATAGTAGTAGGAGTAGTAGTTGTAGTAGCAATTAGAGTAGTTAGAATAATAGTATTATTAATAATAGTAGTTGTAGGAGTAGAAGTAATAGTAGTAGCAATAGTAGTACTTGCAGTAGTAGTGGTAAAGTTGTTGTTGTAGTAGTAGTAGTAATAATAGTAGAAGTAGTAGTAGTAGTAGTAGTAATAGTAGTAGCAGTAATAGCAGTAGTAGTAGTAGTAGCAGCAGTACAGGTAGTAGTAACTGCCATTGTTGTATTAGTAGTAGTAGGAGGAGTAGTAGTAGTAGTACTAGATGTAGTAGTCGTAGTTGTTGTAGTAGTAGTAGTAGTAGTTGTTGTTGTTGTTGTTGTAGTAGTAGTAGTAGTAGCATTAGTCGTAGTTGTAGTTGTAGCTGTTATAGTTGTTGTAGCAACAGTAGCAGTAGTACTATTAGTAGTAGAGAAAGAAGTTGTTGTTCTTGTCGTAGTAGTAGCAGTAGTAAAACTGATTGTAGTAGTAGTGGCTGTTGTAGTAGTACTAGTAGAAGTTGTTGCAAGAGCAGCAGCAGTAATGGTATTGTAAGAGAAGCAGCAGTAGTAGTAGTAGTTGCTACAGCCAATGTTGTTGTAGTAGCACTAGCATTAGTGGCAACAGTAGCAGAAATAGTAGTGTTGTAGTAGTAGTAGTGTTCACTGTAATTGTTGTTGTAGCTACATTTCTAGCAGTAGCAGAAGTAGAAGCAGTAGCAGGAGTTGTGGTGGTAATAATGGTAGTAGTAGTAGTAGCAGTAGCAGGAGTAGGAGGAGGAGGAGGAGGAGTAGTAGTAGTTGTAGTAGTAGTAGTAGTAGTAGTTCTAGGAGTAGTAGTAGTGGTAGTAGCAGTAGTTATAGTAGTAGTAGTATGAGTGGTAGTAGTAGTTGTAGTAGTAGTAGTAGTAGTAGTAGTAGTAGTAGTAGTAGTAGTAGTAGTTGTTGTAGTAGTAGTAGTAGTAGTAGAAGAAGAAGAAGAAGAAGAAGTTATATTAGAAGTACAAGTACCAGTAGTTGCATTAGGAGTAGTAGTAGTGCAAGTGGCAGCAGTAGTAGTATTAGTAGTAGTAATAGTAGTACTTGTAAGAATAGTAGTAATACAAGTAGTAGTAGTTATAGTAGCAGTGTCGTAGTAGTAGCTATAGTAGTAGGAGTAGTAGGTGTAGTACTAGTAGTAGAAGGAGTAATGGTAGCCGCGATAGTTGTAGTCGAAGTAGCTGCAGCAGGAGGAGGAGTAGTAGTAGTAGTAGTAGTAGAAGTAATTGTTATACTAGTAGTAGTAGGAGTAGTCGTAGGTTTAGTAATAGAAGTTGGAGTAGTAGTAGTAATAGTAGTTGTAATAGTAGCAGTAGCAGTAGTAGTTGGTGGAGGAGGCGTGGTAGTAGTAGTGGTAGTAGTAGTAGTACCAATAGTAGTATGAGTAGTAGTGTTTGTCGTAGTATTTGTAGTAGTAGTAATAGGAATGGTGGTTGTCATACTAGTAATAGTAGTAGTTTTTGTTGTAGTAGTAGTAGCAATAGCAATAGCAGCAACAGTACTAATAATAGTTATAGTAGTAATAATAGTAGTAGTACTATTAGTAATAGCAGTATTTTTACTAGGTGCATCAAGAGTAGTAGTAGTAGTATTAGAAGTAGTAATAGCAGTAATTGTAGTTGTAGTATTAGTGGTAGTAGGAGTAGTGCTAGTGGTAGAAGTATTATGAGCAATAGTAGCAGTAGTAGTTATTATTGTTATTGTCGAAGTAGTAGTGGCAATAGTAACAGTAATAGTTGTAGTAGCAGTGGCAGTAGCAGTAGTAGTAGCAGTAGTAGTAGTCATTGTAGCAGTTATAGTTGCAGTAGTAGTAGTAGTACTCATAGTAGTTGCAGATGTAGTAGCAGTAGTAGTCGTAGCAGTCGTAGTAGTAGTTGTAGCAATAGTAGTATTAGCGGTAGAAGTAGTAGTAGTAGTAGTAGTAGTATGCATAGGTGTAATAGTTGTAGTAATAGTTCTAGTGGTAGTAGTTGCAGATGTAGTACTAGTAGTTGGTGAAGTTTCAGTAGTCCCATTAGTAGTAGTTATAATAGTCATAGTAATAGTAGTTAGTAGTAATAGTAGTTCTTGTAGTAGTAGTAGTAGCAGTAGTAACAGTAGTAGTAGTAGTAGTAGTAGTAGCAGTAGTAACAGCAGCAGCAGCAGTAGTAGTAGTAGTAGTAGCAGCAACAACAATAGTAGTAGTAAAAGTATTAGTAGAAGTTCTAGTTGTAGTAGTAGTTGTTGTTGTAGCAGTAGTTGTAGTAGTAGTAGTAGCTGTAGTATTAGTTACAACAGTTGTAATTGTTGTAGTGGTAGTAGTAGTATTAGTAGTACCGGTAGTAGAAGTACTATCGTCGTAGTAGGAGTAGTAGGGGTTGTAGTAGCAGTTATTCTAGCAGCTGAATTTATAGTAGTAGAAGTAGTAGTAGTTGTAGTAGTAGTAGTAATAGTAATAATAGTAGTAGTACTAGTAGTAGTCGCAGTCATAGTAGTGGTTGTAGTAGTAGCAGTAGTCGTAGTCATTGTAGCAGTAGTAGTAGTTGCAATAGTAGTAGTAGTAGTAATAGTAGTAGTAGTAGTAACAGTACTAGTTGCAAAAGTAGTAGTAGCAGCTTTGGTAATAGGAGAATTAGTAGTAGGAGTAGTGGTAGTTGAATTGGTAGTAGTAATAGCAGTAGTTGTAGTTGTAGTAGCAGTAGCAGTACTAGTAGAAGTAGTAGCAGTTAAAGTAGTAGTAACTATAGTAGTAGTAGTTGGGGTAGTAGCAGCAGCAGCAGCAGCAATAGTGTTAGTAGTTGGAGGAGTAGTAGTATCAGTAGTAACAAAAGTAGTAGTAGTTGCAGTAATTGTAGGAGTTGTAGTAGTAGCAGTTGTAATATTAGCAGTAGTAGTTGTTGGAGAAGTTGTAGTAGTAGTCGCAGTAGTAGTTGTTGTTTGAGAAGTAGTAGTAGTAGTCGCAGAAGTAGCAATAGTAGCAATAGTGGTAGTAGAAGTAGTAGTAGCAGCAGCAGTAGCTATGGTGGTAGTAGTAGTAGTAGTCGCAATAGTATTGGGAGTAGGAGTGGCAGTAGTAGAATAGCTAGTAGTTCTTGTTACAATGTAGCAGTAGTAGTTATTGTTGAAGCTGTAGAAATATAGTTGCAGTAGTAGCAGTAGTAGAAGTAGTAGGCGAGGTAGTAGTAGTAGTAGTAGTAGTAGCAGCAGCAATAGTTGTAGTAGGAGTAGTAGTAGTTGTTGTTGTTGTTGTAGTAGTAGTAGCAATAGTCATAGTAGCAGTAGTCGTAGTAGTAGCAGCAGCAATAGCTGTAGCAGTAGCAGTAGTAGCAGTTCCAGTAGTAGTAGTAGTAGTAGTAGTAATAGAAGTAGAAGTAGAAGTTGTAGTAGTAGTAGTAATAGTAGTAGTAGTGGCAATAGTAGTAGTAGTAGTAGCAGCAGCAGCAGTAGTAGTTGTAGTAGTAGTCATAGTAGCAGTAGGAGTATTAATAGGAGTAGTAGTGGTAGTAGAATTAGTAGTAGTAATTGTTCTAGTAATAGTAGTAGTAGTAGCGGTAGTAGTAATACTGGTAGTATTAGCAGTAGTAGCAGCAGCAGCTGCAGAAGTATTAGTAGTAGTCGTTGTAAGAGCAGCAACAGCAACAGTATCAATAGTAGTAGTAGTAGAAGTAGTAGTAGTTTCTGTTGTAGTAGTTGAAACAATAATAGTAGCTATAGTAGTTATTGTTGTAGCTATAATAGCAGTAGCAGTAGAAGTAGTAGTAGTGGTTGCCATAGCAGCAGCAGGAGTAGTAATAGCAGTAGCAATGGTCGTGGCAATAGTAATAGTAGTAGTAGTAGCATTAGTAGAGTGGTAGTAGTAGTGGCAGAATCAATCATAGTAGTAGTCATAGCAGTAGTAGTAGCAATAGTAGTAGCCATAGTAGCAATCGCAGTAGCCGTAGTAGTAGAAGTAGTTGTAGCTATAGTAGCAGTCGTAGCAGTAGTAGGGGTAGTAGTAGCAGTAGTCGTAGTTGTAGTAATAGGAGTAGTTGTAGCAGCAGTCATAGTATTCGGAGGAGGAGTAGTAGTTGTTATTCTGGGAAAAGTAGTAGTAGTAGTTGTTGTAGTAGTAGTAGTTGTGGTCATAGTTATGGTAGTAATAGTAGTAGTAGCAGCAGTAGTAATAGTACTAGTAATAGTAGTAGTAGTAGTAGTAGTAGTAGTAGTAGTAGTAGCAGCAGAAGTAGTCGTAGTTGTGGTATCTACAATAGTAGTAGTTGTAGTAGCAGTAGCAGTAGCAGTAGTTGCAAAAGCAATAGTACTAATAGAAGCAGAAGTGGAAGTAATAACCATAGTACTAGTACGAGAAGAAGCGGTAGTTGTAGAAGAAATAGTAGAAGCAGTATCAGTATAATTGCAGTAGTAGTTGGAGTAGTAGCACTAACAACAACAGCAGTAGTCATAGTGGTAGCAATAGTAGAAGAAGAAGAAGAAGAAGAAATAGTGGTAGTAGTATTGGCCGTAGTAGCAGCAGTAGTAGTAGTGCCTGTAGTTGTAGTCATAGTTGCAGAAGCAGCAGCAGCAATAGTAGTTGTAGTAGTAGTAGCTATTGTAGTAGTAGCAATAGTAGTTCCAGATGTTGTGGTAGTAGAAGTAGCAGTAGTAGTAGCAGCAGTCGTAGTATTCGGAGGAGGAGTAGTAGTTGTTATTCTGGGAAAAGTAGTAGTAGTTGTTGTTGTTGTAGTTGTAATAGTAGTTGTGGTCATAGTCATCGTAGTAATTGTAGTAGCAGCAGTAGTAGTAATAGTACTACTAATTGTTGTTGTAGTAGTAGTAGTAGTCGTAGTTGTAGTCATAGTAGTGGTCATAGTTGTGGTATCTACAATAGTAGTAGTAGTAGTAGCAGTAGCAGTAGTTGCAAAAGCAATAGTACTAATAGTAGCAGAAGTGGAAGTAATAACCGTAGTACTAGTAGTAGAAGAAGCGGTAGTTGTAGAAGAAATAGTAGAAGCTGTAGCAGTATAGTTGCAATAGTAGTAGTAGCAGTAGTAGAAATAGTAGTAGTCGGAGTAGCAGCCCTAACAACAACAGCAGTAGTCATAGTGGTAGTAGGAGTAGTGGTAGTAGTAGTAGCAGAAGAAGAAGAAAAAGAAGAAGTAGTGGTAGTAGTATTAGCCATAGTAGCAGCAGCAGTAGTAGCAATAGTAGTACCAGTAGTTGTAGTCGTAGTTGCAGAAGCAGCAGCAGCAATAGTAGTTGTAGTAGTAGTAGCTGTAGTAGTTCCAGATGTTGTGGTAATAGAAGTACTAATAGCAACAGTACCCATAGAAGTAGTGGAAGTTGTAGCAGCAATAGAAGTAGTAGCAGTAGCAGTAGCAGAAGTAGTAGTCGCAGTAGTAGTAGTGGTAGAAGCAGTGGCTGTAGTACAAGTAGTAGTAAAAGTAGTAGTAGTGGTAGAAATAGTAGTAGTAGTATAAGTAGTAGTAGGAGGAGGAGATGATTACGTGTAGCAAACAATGTAGCAGCAGTAGTAGCAGAAATAATTGAATTAGTAGTAGTAGAAGCAGTACTAAAAGCAGAAGTAATAGTAGTAGTAGTAGTTGTTGTTGTTATTGTTGTAGCAGTAGTCATAGTTGTAGTAGTAATAGTATTACTAGCAGCAATAGTAATAGTAGTAGAAATTATAGCAGTAGTAGTAGTAGCACTTGTAGCAGAAGTAGTAGTAGTAGTCATAGTAGTAGTGGTAGGAGTAGTAGCTGCAATTGTAGTAGTAGCAAAAGCAGTAGTACTAATAGTAGCAGTAGTGGAAGCGGTACCAGTCGTATTAGTAGTAGTAGTGGTAGTTGTAGCAGCAGTAGTTGTAATAGTAGAAGAAGTAATAGTATAGTTATAGTAGTAGTTGTCGCAATACTAGAAGTAGTAGGAGAAGTAGTAGTAGTTGTAGTACATGAAGTTGTAATAGAGGCTACAACAACAGCAGCCGCAGCACTAATAGTAGTAGCATTAGCAATAGCAGCAGCAGCAGTAGTAGTAGTAGTAACAGTAGTAGTGTTAATAGCCATAGTAGTAGTAGCAGTAGTACTAACAATAGTAGTAGTAGTAGTTGTAGCTGTAGTAATAATAGTAGTAGTAGTAGTAGCAGTAGTACCAGTCGTAGTAGTGGTAGAAGTAGTAGTAATGGTAGCAGTAGTAGTAGCAGAAGTAGTAGTCGTTGGAGCAGTAGCAATAGTAGCAGTAGTACCAGTACTAGTAGCAGAAGTAGTAGTAGTAGGAGAAAAAGTTGTAGTTGCAGTAGCTGTAGCAGTAGTAGTAGTAGCAACAGTTGGATTAGTAGTAGTAGTAGTAATAATAATTGGATTAGTAGTAGTCATGGCAATAGTAGAAATAGTTGCAATAGTAGTAGCTGCAGCAGCAGTAGTAATAGTTGCAGTATTAGTAGCAATAGGAACAATATTGGTAGTAGAAGCAGCTACAGTAGTATTAGTAGATGTAGTAGTAGTAGTAGTAGTACTTGTGGTAGTAGTAGCAGTAGTAATAGTTATAGCAGTAGTAATAGAAGTAGAAGTTGTTGTAGTAGTAGTAGCAGTTCTAGCAATTGCAGCAGTAGGAATAGCATTAGAAGTAGCGGTAGTAGTTGTAGCAGTACTAGCCGTTATGGCAGTAGTAGTACTAGTAGTAGCAATAACTGTAGCACTAGTAGTAGTAAAAGTAGTAGTAGTAGTAGCAGAAATAGCTGTAGTAGTAGTAGAGGTAGTTGTAGAAGTACTAGTAGCAGTAGCAACAGAAGAGGTAGTAGTAGTAGTGCAGCAGTCATAGTAGTAGAGCAGTAGTAGCAGTTGTTATTGTGGGAAAAGTAGTTGTAGTGGTAGTTATTGTAGTAGTTGTAGTAATTGTAGTTGTTGTAGTAGTTGCAGTTGTTATTGTGGGAAAAGTAGTTGTAGTAGTAGCAGCACTAGTAATAATAGTAGTAATAGTATTAGTAGTAGCAGTAGTAGCAGTAGTAGCAAAAGTAGTAGTAGTAATCATAGTAGTAGTTAAAGTTGTTGTATCTACAGCTGCAACTGCTACTACTACTATGAGGAATACTCCTCCTCCTACTACTATTACTTCTATTGCTACTAATTTTACTACGATTACTACAACAAGAACAACAACAACTACTACTACTACTACTACAACAACTACTACTATAACTACTACTACCACTACTACTACAACTACTACTCGAATAGCTACTATTAGTACTACTACTACTACAACAACAACTACTACTACTATTTCTATGACTTCTACAAATGCTATTGCTACTCCTCCTACTACTACTACTACTACTATTACTACTGCGGTTATTACTACTACTCATACTACCACTAAGGCTAATATTCCTTCTCCTACATGTAGTACTTCTACTACTACTTCTGCTACAACTACTACTACAGCCACTACTACTGTGACTACTTTTGCAACTACTACTACTACTAGTTGTGTTGCTACTACTACAACTCCTACTACAACCACTACTATTCTACTACTGCTACTACTACTACTACTACTACTACTACTACTACTAGTATTGTTACTAGTACTTCACTACTACTGCTACTACTACTACTAGCACTGCTACTACTCCAACAACTACTACTATTACTACTACTATTACTACTACAACAACTCCTTTTGCTACTACTAATACTACCCCTACTATTATAACTACTGCTACAACTAGTACTACGCCTACTGGTACTACTGATCCTACTACTATTAGTGCTACTACCAATACTCCAACTAATTCGACTCCTACTACTACTCCTAATCTGGCCCCTGCAACTACTGCTACTACTACAGTTGCTGCAACTACTGCTACTACTACTACTACTACTATTGCTGCTACTACAACAACTACTACTACCGCTATTACTACTAATACTACTACTAATATTGCTACTACTATTGCTTCTACTACTACATCTCCTAATACTATTACCACTGCTACTAATACTGCTACTACTACAACTACTACTCAAAATAATAATACTTCTGCCACAACTACTATGCTAGTTTGAGTATTACTTCTACCACATCCATGACTACTACCTCCACTGCTACTACTTCTACTAGTATTACTACAATTACTACTACTGTAACTACTGCAACAACTACTACTACTACGACTACAACTGCTACAACGCCTACCACTACTTCTACTCCTACTACTACTGCTACAACTTCTACTACTAGCACTTCTACTTCTACTACTACTGCTACTGTTGCTACTAGTACTACTACAACAACAACAAATACAACTACTGCTACTAGCACTACTACTATAACAACAAATACTACTTCTACCACTTGTTCTCCTATAACAACAATAATTACTACTACTATAGCTACTACTACATATGCCATAACTACAGCTACTGTTACTACTACTATTACTACTACGACGACTACAACTTCTGCTATGGCTACTACTGCTACTACTTCTGCTATCACATCTGCTACTACCTCTACTACTAGTACTGCTACTGCTACTACAAATACTTTTTTGACTACTATTACTACTGCTACTACTAATTCCATTAGAACAACTACTACTTATACAGCTACTGCTACTACTTCTGCTACTGCTTCCACCACTAGTACTACTGTAACTATTACTACTACTAGTAGTACTACTGCAGTTGCTATTGTCGCTTCTACTACTACTACTTCTTCTTCTATTACTACAACTACTACTAGTACTACTGCTACACTACTACTACTACTATTACTAATACTACTACTAGTGCTGCCCCTACTACCACTAGTACTGCTATGACTATGACTACTTCGGCCAGCACTACGATTACTACTACTACAACTTATGCTCCAACTACTGCTGCTGCTACTACTACAACTGCTACAACAACAACTACTAGTACTATAACTACCGCTACTACTGCAATTACTTCTGTTACCACAACTATTGCTATGCCTACTAATACAACTACTGCTACTACTGGTATCACTACTAACACTACCACGACTACTACTACTACTGCAACTATTGCTTTTACTACTACTACTACTTCTTTTGCTACTACAACTGCTCCTACTACTACTACAAGTTCTGCTATGACTGCTGCCTTAGCTACCACTGCTACAACTTCTGCCCTTATTAGTACTACTACTACTACCACAACTACTGCTACTGCTACTGCTACTGCTATCACCGCTGTTGCTACTACTACAAGTACTACCAATGCTGCTCCAACTACTACTACTACCATTGCTGCTACAACTGCCACTACTACTACTAGTTCTACTACTACTACAACTTCGACTATTACAGCTACTATTACTATTCCTCCAACTTCTACTTCTTCTACTACTACTGCTGCTGCTGCTGTTGTTGCGATAATTGCTACTCCCACTATGACTACTATTGCTACTACTACTGCTACTACTACCAGAACTACTACAATTACTACTACTACCATTGCAGACGCTGCTACTAGTATTACTACAACAACTACTACTGCTACTAGTATTACTAGCATTACTATTACTGCTACTGCTGCTGTTGCTATTACTACTACTAATACTGCTTGTACTACTACTACTACTACTATAACCACTAATAATACTTCTACCACTACTGCTACTAGTACTATTGATGCTACTATACTATTACTGCTACTGCTACTACTACTATTGCTACTGCTGCTGCTACTACTACTACTACTACTACCACTTTGACTACTGCTACTACTACTACTACTACTACTACTACTACTACTACTACTACTACTACTACTACTACTACTACTACTACTATCGCTACTACTACAAAAACTACTGCTACTATTTGTACTTGTGCTATTGCTACTACTAATCCTATTTTTTCTATTAGTACAATAACTACTACCAATAGTACTACTACTATCACTACTGCTACTATTACTACTACTCCTAGTATGACAACTACTACTTTTATTACTACTATCAATACTACTACTTCTGCTGAAGCTACTACATCAATGACCACGACTACTAATAATATTTGTACTACTATTGCTACCAATGCTGCTATTACTACTACTGCTACTTCTACATCTACTACTACTACTACTGCTCCTCCTACTATTGCTGCTACTACTGCTACTTCTACTTCTACTACTACTCCTCCTCCTCCTACTACTACTCCTATAATACCTACTACTACTACTGCTGCTGCTACTACTACTACTACTACTACTTCTAGTACTACTACCACTGTTACTTCTACTACTACTGTTACTACTAACACCACTACTACTTATCTTACTGCTATTACTACTACTACTACTACTTCTTCTCTGACTAACACTACTAGCAATAGCAGTAGTAGTATAAGTAGTAGTAGCAGCAGCATTAGTCATAGTAGTAGCAATAGTCGCTGTAGCAGTGGTAGTAGTAGCAGTCATAGCAGTTGTAGCAGAAGTGATAGCAGTAATAGCAATAGTAGAATTAAAAGTAGTAGTAGTAGCAGTTAGTAGCAACAGCAACAGCAGTAGTAGCAGTTGCAATAGCAGTGGTAGCAGTAGCTGTAGTAGCAGTAGTAGTATTAGTAGCGATAGTAGTTGTAGCAGAAGTAGTAGTAGCATAAGTAGTAGTAGCAGAAGTAGTAGTAGTTGAACCAATGGTAGTAATACTAGTAGCAGTAGCAGTAGTAGTAGAAGTAGTAGTAGTAGAAGAAGTAGAACTAGTAGTAGTAGTAGTAGTAGTAGTACTAGTAGTAATATTAGTAGCTATTGTAGAGTAGCAACAGTAGGAACAGCTACAGTAGTAGTAGTTGTTGTTGTAGAAGTAGTAGTAGCATTAGTAGAAGCAATTGTAGTAGTAGTAATGGGAGAAGTAGTATTAGTAGTAGTAGTAGTAGTAGTAGTAGTAGTAGTAGTAGCCGCAGTAGTAGTAGGAGTAGGAGTAGTAGCAGTAGTAGCAGTAGCCGCAGTAGTAGTTGTAGGAGAAGTAGTAGTAGTAGCTATTGTTACAATTGTAGGAGAAGTAGTGGTTGTAGTAGTTATTGTTGTAGTAGAAGTAGTTATAGAAGTAGTACTATTAGTAGCCGCAACAGCAGTAGTAGTAGTAGTAGAAGCAGCAACAGCAGCAGCAGTAGCAGTAGTAGTAGTAGCAGCAGAAGAAGAAGTAGTAGCAGCCATAGCAGTAGTAATAGTAGTTGTAGCCGCAAAAGTAGTAGTACCACTAGTGGTAGTAGGAGTAGTATTAGTAGTAGGAGAAGTAGTAGTTGTTGTTATTGTAGGAGAAGTTGTAGTAGTAGTAGTAGTAGTAGTAGTAGCAGTAGTAGTGCTAGCAATAGTTGTAGTAGTAGTTGAAGTAGCAGTATTTGTAATGGTAGTAGTGGTAGTAGTAATAGTACTAGTAGTAGTTCTTGTTGCAAAGGTAGAAATACTACTAGTAGAAGTAAAGGTTGTAGTACCGGTAATAGTAGTAATAGAAATAGTAATAGTAGTAATTGTAGTATTGATAGTAGTACTAGTAGTAATAGTAGTGGTTACTGTTATAGTAATAGTAGCAGCAGTACTGTAGTAACAGTTTTAGTAATAGTAGTTATAGTAGTAGTAACAGTAGCAGTAGTAGTAGTATTAGTAATAGTTGTAGCAGTAGAAGTCGTAGTAGTAGAAGGAGTAATTGTTGTAGCAATAGCTGTAGTAGTTGTAGCAGCAGCAATAGAAGTAGGAGCAGTAGTAGTAGTAGTTATAGTAAGAGTACTAGTTGTGGTAGAAATTGTAGCAGTAGCAGTATTCACTGTAGCAATAGTCATAGCAGTTGCAGTAGTTGTTGTAGTAGTAGCAGCAGTAGTAGTTCTAGTACTAGTAGTAGTGTTAGATATGGTAGTAGTGCGATAAGTAGCTATAGTAGTAGCAGTACTAGTGGTAGCAATAGTAGCAACAAAAGCAAATGTAGTGCTAGTAGTAATAGGAGTAGTGGTAGCAATTATACTTGGAGTAGTAGTAGTATTAGTCGTAGCGGCAGTAGTAGACAAGTATTAGTTGTAGTAGTAATGGCAGTCATATTAGTAGCAGAACCAGTAGAAGTGGTTGTAGTAGTATAGTAGCAATAGTAATACCAGTATTTGTAGTAGTAGGAGCTATACTAGCAATAGTAATAGTTGTTACAGTAGTAGTAGCAGCAGAAGTATTAGTATGAGTAGTAGTAGTGTAGTACAAGTGGAAGCTATAGTATAGTGGTAGTAGTAGCTTGTGCTGCAGTTGCAGTAGTAGCAATTGTAACAGTGTACTAGCAGTTGTAGCAGCAGTAGCAGAGCAGTAGTAGTAGTAGTAGTGGTATTAGTTGTGGCGATAGTACAAGTAGGCGTTGTAGCAGCAGCAAAAGAAGTAGTAGTATTAGTAGTAGTAGTGTTAATCGTAATAGTAGTAGTATCAAAAGAAATAGCAGTCGTAGTTGTATTCGCTAGAGAAGTAGTAGAACTAGGGATAGAAGTAGTAGTAGACCTAATAGTAGCAGTAGCCTCATTAGTAGTAGTAGAAGTAGCAGTGGCAGCAGTATTAGTAGTACTATGAGAAATGGTAGTTCTTGTGGTAGCAATAGTCTTAAAAGTAGTAATAGTAGTGGATACTATTTTAGTATTAGTACAGGCAACAGCAGTCGTAGTCGTAGTAACAGTAGTAGTGGTAGTAGTAGTAAAAGTAGTAGTAGAAGTTGTAGTGGGAGTATCAGAAGTTATAGAATTAGTTGTAGCAGTAGCTAGTTTAGTAGTAATAGTACCAGCAGCAACACTAGTATTAGTAATAGTAGCAACAACAGTAGTGGTAGTAGTAGAAGTAGTAGCAGCAGTAGTGGAAGTAGTAGTAGCCATAGCAGTTGTAGGAGTAGTTGTAGTAGTAGAAGCAATGGCAATGGTAGTAGTAGTAGTAGTAGTAGTTAGTGGGAGTAGTAGCAGTACTAGATGTAGTAGCAGCAGGAGTAGTAGTAGTAGTAGTATTTAGTAGCAGTAGTAGTCATAGCAGAAGTAGTAACAGAAGTTGTAGTAGCAAAAGTAGTAGCAGTAGAAGTTGTAGCAGTTGTACTAGTAGCAGTTGTCGCAAAAGTATTTGTAATAGTATTAGTAGTTGTAGTAGTAGCAGCAGTAGTAGTAGTGGTAAAAGTAGTTGTAGTAGTAGCAGTAGTAGTAGAATTAGTGGAAATGGTAGTAGTTGAAGTAATAGTAATATTAGTAATAGTAGTAGTAGTAGTAGCAGTAGCAGCAGTAGTTGTTGTAGTAATAATAGAAGTAGTAGCAGCTCTCGTAGCCGTCGTAGTAGTCACAACAGCAATCGTAGCTATAGTAGTAGCAAGAATAGTAGTAGCAACAGTAGTAGTAATACTGGTAGCAGCTGCTACAGCAATTGTAGTAGTAGTACTATTAGATGTAGAAATAGTAGTAGTAGTAGCAGTAGTAGTTGTAGTAGTGGTAATAGTAGTAGTAGTAGTAGTAGTAGTAGTAGTAGTAGTAGTAGTAGAAAAAGAAGTAATAGTAGTTCGAAAAGGAGTAGTAGTAGTAGTAGTAGTAATAGTACGCTAGTGGCAATTGTAGCAGTAATAGCACTAGTTAGAGGAGTAGTAGTAGTGGTGGCAGTAGTAGTGGTAGCAATAGTAGTGGCAATAGTAGAAGTAGTAGTTGCTGTAGCAGTAGTATCAGTTCTTGGAAAAGTAGTAGTTGTAGTAGTATTAGTAGTTGCAGTAGGAGCAGTAGTACTAAAAGTAGTCATTGAAGTGGTAGTAGTAGCCATAGTAGAAGTAGTAGTACTAGTAGCATTAGTTGTTGCAGCATTAGTAGTAGTAGTAGTAGTAGTAGTAGTAGTAGTAGTAGTAGTAGTAGTAGTACTAGTAGTAGTAGTAGTAGCAATAGCAGTAGAAGTAATAGCAGTAGAAGTAGTAGCAGTAGTAGCAGTAGTAGTGGTGGTGGTGGTAGTAAAAGTAGCAGAAGTCACATTAGTAGTAATAGTAGTAGTAAGAGTAGTAGTAGTTATTGTAGTAGCGGTAAGGGTAGCAATAGAAATATTAGTAGTAGCTTAAGTGGTAGTTGTAGCAGTAGTAGTATAAGTAGTATTAGCACTAGTACTAACAGTAGTAGTTGTAGTAGGAATAGCAGTAGCAGCAGCATTAGTAATAGTAGCATTAGTAGAAGTAGCAGTGGGAGTAGTAGTAGTAGTGGGAATAGTAGTAGTAGTAGTAGCAGTAGTTGTAGCAGCGGTAGTAGTAGCAGAAGCAATAGTAGTAGTACCTAGCTATAGCTGTAGTTGTAGTAGTAGTAGGAGTAGCAATAGTTGTAGTTGTAGGATAAGTAGTATAGTAGTACTAGTTGTAGTTGTATGAAAAGTAGTAGTAGTAGTATAGTAGTTATAGTAGAAGTATTTGTAGAAGTAGTACTATTAGTAGTAGTATTATTAATAGTATAGTAGTAGTGTAGTAGTACTAGCGGTAGTAGTAGTAGTAGTAGCAGCAGGTAGAAGTTGTAGTAGCAGCCATAGCAGTATTAGTAGTAGTTGTATCTATAGTTTAAGTAGGAGCAATAGTAGTAGTGGTAGTACTCGTATTAGTAGTAGTAGTAGTTGTAGTAGTAGTAGTAGTAGTAGTAGTAGTAGTAGTAGCAGCAGAAGTAGTAGTAGCACTGGTGGTAGTAGGAGAAGTAGCAGTAGTAGGGGAAGTAGTAGTAGTAGCAGCAGTAGTAGTAGTAAAAATAGCAGTAGTTGTAGTAGTAGTAGTAGTTGCAGTATTAGTAGAAGTAGTTGCAGTAGTAGTAGTAGTACAATTAGAAGTAGTAGTAGCAGTAATAGTAGTAATAGTAATAGTAGTGGTAGTAATAGTAGTAGTAAAAATAGTACTAGTGGTAGTACTAGCCGTAGCAGTAGTAGTAATAGTAGAAGTAGCAGTAGAAGCAGTAGTAATTGTAGTAGTAATTGTAGTAGCAGTAATAGTAGTAGCTGCAGTAGCAGCAGCAGTAGTAGCAGTAGTAGTAGTATTCGCTGTAGTAGTAGACATAGTAGTTGTAGTAATTGTAGTAGTAGCAGTAGTTGTTGTAGCAATAGTAGTAATTGTAGTAGTGGTAGTAGTAGCAATAGTTGTAGTAGTCGAAGAAGGAGTAGTAGTTGTTATTGTGGTAAAAGTAGTAGTACTAGTTGTTGTTGTAGTAATTATTATTGTTGTAGTAGTAGTAGTAGTCGTAGTTGCAGTAGTAATAGTAGTAGTAATAGTAGTAGCAGTAGCGGCAGAAGTAATAGTAGTAGTCTCAGTTGTAGTCATCGTAGTAGTCATAGTTGTTGTATCTACAACAGTAGTAGTAGCAGCCGTAGTAGAAGCAGTAGTACTAATTGTAACAGAAATAATTGTAATAGTTGTATAGCGGCAGTTGTTGTAGTAGTAGTAGTAGAAATAGCAGTAGTAATCGTCATTGTTGTATCTTCAACAGTAGTAGTAGCAGCAGTAGCAGAAGCAGCAGTGCTGATTGTAACAGAAGTGGAAGTAATAGCAGTAGAGCTAGTACTAGTAGAAGCAGTAGTCGTAGCAGAAATAATAGTAGTGGTTGTATAGTAGTCGGAGTAGCAGCACTAGCAACAGCAGCAGCAGCAGTTGTAGTAGTTATTGTAGTAGTAGTAGTAATTATAGTCTTATTAATAGCCATAGTAGAAGTAGCAGTAGTAGTACCCGTAGTAGTAGTAATAGTTGCATTAGCTGCAACAGTAGTAGTAGTAGTAGTAGTAGCAGTAGTTATAGTAGAAGAAGTAGTAGTAGTAGTCGTAGTCGTAGTAGTTGTAGTAGAGTAGTAACAGCAATAGTAGTAGTAGCAGTAGCAGTGGTCGTATTAGTAGTAGTAGCAACAGCTGCAGTTGTTGTTGTAGTATTAGTACCAGCAGTAATAGAAGTAGTAGTAATGGATGTTGTAGGAGTAACAGTTGTAGTAGTAGGAGGAGAAGTAGTGGTAGTGGTAGTAGTAGTACTAGAAGTGGTAGCTGTAGTACTAGTAGGAGTAGAAGTAGTAGTAGTAGTGAAAGTAGTAGTAGTAGCAGCAGTAGAAGTAGTAGAAGTAGCAGTAGTGGATGTTGTAGGAGTAACAGTTGTAGTAGCAGTAGGAGAAGCAGTGGTAGTGGTAGTAGTAGTACTAGAAGTGGTAGCTGTAGTACTAGTAGTAGTAGAAGTAGTAGTATTAGTAAAAGTAGTAGTAGTAGTTATAGTAGAAGTAGCATTACATGTAGGAACCCAAGTAGTAGCAGTACTAGCAAAAGTAATAGAAGTAGTAGTAGGAGGAGTAGTAGTAGCAGCAGTACTAGTTGCAGAAGTTATAGTAGTGGGAAAAGAAGCAATAGTAGAAGTAACAGTAGTAGTAGTAGTAGTTGTTGTTGTTGTTGTTGTTGTAGTATTAGTTGTAGTAGTTGGATTAGTAGTACTAGCAGCACTAGTAGCAGTAGTAGTTGTTGTAGTATTAGTTGTAGTAGTTGGATTAGTAGTACTAGCAGCACTAGTAGTAGTAGTTGCATTAGTAGTAGCAGTAGTAGTAGTAGTAAAAGTAGTTGCAATAATAATAGCATTTGTTGCAGTAGTAGAAGTTGTAGTAGTTATAGTTGTAGTAGTAGCAGCGGCAGTTTGAGTAGAAGTATAGTAGTTGTAGTAGTAGTAGTAGTAGCAGTAGTAGTACTATTAGCAGCAGCAGTAGTAGTAGCAGTAATAGTACTATTAGCAGTAGTAGTAGTAGTAGCAATAGATGCGGAAGTAGCAGTAGTAGAAGTATTAGTAGCCATAGTTGTAGGAGCAGCAGTAGTAGTAGTAGCAGCAATAGTAGTAGTAGAAGTAGTTGGACTAGTAGTAGTTGTAGTAGCATTAGTAGAGGTAGTAGTAGTACTAGTAGTAGAAAGTCATATTAGTCAGAGAAGGGGTAGCAATTGTTATTGTGGGAAAAGTGAAAGTAGTAGTAGTTGTTGTAGTAATTGTAGTTGTAGTAGCAGTAGTAATAATAGTAGTAGCAGAAGTAGTAGTAGTAGTCGTAGTTGTTGTATCTCCAATAGTTGTAGTAGTAGTAGCAGTAGCAGTAGTAGTAGAAGGTGTAGTACCAATAGGAGCAAAAGTGGACATAATAGCAATAATACTACTAGTAGTAGAAGGGGTAGTTGTAGCAGAAATAGCAGAAGCAGTAGCAGTATAGTTGCTGTAGTAGTAGTAGCAGTAGCAAAAATAGTAGTACTTGGAGTAGCAGCAATAGTAGTAGGAGTAGCAGCACTAGCAACAACAACAGTAGTCGTAGTAGTTTTAGTAGTAGTACTAGTAGTACTACTAGTAGTGGTGGTAGTCGTAGTCGTAGTCATCGTAGTAGTAGAAGTAGTAGTAGTAGTAGTAGTAGTAGTAGTAATAGTAGTAGTAGTAGTACTAGTAGTAGTAGTAGTAGTAGTAGTAGTAGTAGTAGTAGTAGTAGATGTAGTAGTAGTAGTAGTAGAATCAATAGTCGTAGTAGAAGTAGCAGTAGTAGTAGTAGTAGTAGTACCCGTAGTACTAGTAGTAGTTGCAGCCGCAGTAATAGTAGTAGTAGTAGTAGTAGTAGTAAAAGTAGTAGTAGCAGTAGTAGCAGCAAAAGTAGTAGTAGTAGAAGTAGTAGCAGCAATAGTAGTAGTAGTCATAGTAGTAGTAGCAACAACAGTTGTAGTAGTTGTAGTAGTAGTAGTAGTACCAGTAGTAGTAGAAGTAGTAGTAGTGGAAGCTATAGTATCCACAGTATCAGTGGGAGTAGTAGAAGTATTAGTAGTTGTAGAAGTAGAAGTAGTAGCTATAGTACTAGTACTAGTAAAAGTAGTAGTAATCGAAGTAGTTGTATTAGTAGTAGTAGAAGTAGTTGTTGTTGTAGCATAACTAGTAGTAGCTGTAGGAGTAGCATTACGTGTGGTAACCAGGGTAGTGGTAGTAGTAGCATAAATAATAGTAGTAGTAGTAGGTGTAGTAGTAGTACCAGTAGCTGTAGCAGTAGTAGTAATTGCAGCAGCAGTAATAGCTTTAGTAGTAGTAATAGTAGTATTTTGAGCACCAGTCACATTAGTAGTATAATAGTAGTAGTTGTAACAGTACTAGTTGTTGTTGTAGTAGTAATAATAGTAGTAGTAGTAGTTGTTGTTGTTGTTGTCATAGAAGGAGTAGTAGTAATAGTAGCTGCATTAGTAGTAGTAGGGGGAGCAGTAGAAGTTGTAGTAGCAACAGTTGTAATAGTAGTAGCAGTAGTAATGGTAGTAGTAGTAGAAGTAGTAGAAGTACTAGTTATAGTACTACTTGTAGTAGAAGTAGTAGTAGTTGTGGAAGTTGTAGTAGTAGTTGGAGTAGCATTACGGGTAGGAAACAATGTAGTAGCAGTATTAGGAGTAATAATAGAAGTAGTTGGAGTAGTTGGAGTCGTAGTAGTAGTAGTAGTTGTAATAGTAGTAATAATAGCAGCGGTAGTAATAGCTTTAGTAGTAGTAATAGTAATAGTTAGAGGACTAGTTGCATTAGTAGTAGCAGTAGTAGTAGTTGCGGCAATAGTAGCAGTTGTAGTAGTAGTAATAATATTAGTAGTAGTAATAGTGGTAGTAGTGCTAGTAGTAGTAGTACTGATAGTAGTAGTAGTAGTAGTAGTAGTAGTAGTAGTAGTAGAAGTAGTAGTAGTAGTAGTGGCAGTAGTAGTAGTAGTGGTAGTGGTGGTGGTGGTGGTGGTAGTGGTAGTAGTAGGAGTAGTAGTAGTAGTAGTAATAGTAGTAGTAGTAGTAGTAGGAGTAGTAGTAGTAGTAATAGTAGCAGCAGTAGTAGTCGGAATTGTAAGAGCAGCAGTAGCAGTAGTAGTAGAAGTGGTCACTGCAACTGTAGTTGTAATAGCAATAGTGGTAGCGGCAATAGCAGCAAAAGTAGTAGTCCTGTAGTAGTAGTAGAAGAAGTAGCAGTAGCTGTGGCAGTAGTTGTTGTCAGAGCAGCAGCAATATTAGTAGCAGTAGTCACAACAACTATAGTTGTAGTAGCGCTAGTAGTGGCAGCAACAGTCGTTGAAGTACTAGTGTTGTTGTTGTGGTAGTAGTAGTAATAGTAGCAGTAGTTGTAGTTGTTGTAGGTACAATTGTAGTAGTAGTAGAAGTAGTAGTAGAAGTAGTAGTAGAAGTAGTAGTAGTAGTAGCATCCGTAGTAGCAGCAGTAGTCGTAGTAGTAGTAGCAGTGGTGGGAGCAATAGTAGTGGTAGTAGTTGAAGTAGTTATGGCAGCAGAATATATAATTGGATAAGTAGTAGTAGTTGTAGTAATAGTAGTAATAACAGTAGTTGTAGTAATAGTAGTAGCAGTTGTACCAGTTGTTGTAATGCTAGCGGTAGCTGTAGTAGCAGCAATAATAGTAGCAGTAGGAAAACAAGTAGTAGCATTATTAGTATATGTTCAATAGTAGTAGGTGAATTAGTAGTAGTAGTAGCAGTAGTAGCAATAGTTGCAGTAGCAGTTACAGTACTAGTAGTAAGAGTAGTTGTAGTAGTGGTAGCAGTAGCAGCAATATTAGTAGTAGTAGCAGGTGTAGTAGTAGTAGCAGCAGCTGTAGTCTGAGTAGAAGTACTTGTAGTAAAAGTAGTAGTAGTAGTAGCAATAGTAGCAGTAGCAGTAGCAATAGTAGTAGTAGTGGCAGTAGAAGTTGTAGTAGTAGTAATAGAATTAGAAGTAGCAGTAGTAGTAGTAGTAATAGTAGTAGTTCTAGTAGCAGTAGCTGTAATAGTAGTAGTAGTAGTAGTAGTATTTTTAGTAGTCCCAGCAGGAATAGCCATAGAAGTAGCAGTCGTAGTGGTAGCAATAGTGGCCATTGTAACAGTAGTAGTACAAGTAGGAGCAATAGTTGTAGCAGTAGTAGTGGTAGTAGTGGCAGCAGTAGTAGCCATAGCAGTAGTAGTGGTAGTAGTAGCAGTAGTAGTAGTGGTAGCAGCAGTCATAGTAGCATGAGAAGTAGTATTGGTTGTTAATGTGGGAAAAGCAGAACAAGTAGTAGTTGTTATTGCAGTTGTAGTTGTTGTAGTATAGTAGTAATAGTAGTAGTTGTAGGAGTAGTATTAGTAACAGTAGTAGTAACAGTAGTAGTAGTAGTAGTAGTAGTAGTAGCAAAAGTAGCAGTAGTAGTAGTAGTAGTAGTCATAGTTGTTGTATCTACAGTAGTAGTAGCAGTAGCGGCAATTACAGTAGTAGCAAAAGCATTCGTACTAGTAGTAGTGGTAGTGGTAGTTCTAGCAGAAGTAGTAGTAGTAGTAGTAGAAGCAATAGCAGTATTGTTGCATTAGTAGGAGAAGCAGTAGTAGTTGTAGTAGATGTAGTAGGAACAGTAGCTACAACAGTAACAACAATAGTAGCATCAATAGTAGTAGTAGTAGTAGAAGTAGTAGTAGTAGTAGTAGTTTTAATAGCCGTAGTAGTAGTAGTAGTAGTAGTAGTAGTAGTAGTAGTAGTAGTAGTAGTAGTAGTAGTAGGAGTAGTAGTAGCTGCAGTAGTAATAATTGTAGTAGTAGTAGCAGTAGAAGCTGCAATTGTTGTAGTCGTAGTAGTAGTAGCAGTAATAGTAATAGTAGTAGTAGTAGTAGTAGTGCCAGTATTAGTAGCAGAAGTAGTAGTAGGAGGGAAAAAAGTAGTAGTAGCAATAGGAGCAGTTGTAGTATTAGTAGTATAAGTTTCGTAGTAGTTGTTGGATTAGTAGTAGTAGCAATACTTGCAGTAGTAGCAGCAGCAGCAGCAGCAGTTGTTGTTGCAAAAGTAGTAGCAGTAGTAGTAGCATTAATAGTAGTAGCCGTTGTAGCAGTAGTAACAGCAGTAGTAGTATGAGTAGTACTAGTAGTTAAAGTAGTAGTAGTAGTAGTAGTAGTAGTGGTGGTAGTAGTGGCAGCAGCAGCAGCAGTATTAGTAGTGGTAATAGTAGCAATAGTAGTAGTCGAAGCAAGAGAAGTAGAAGTGGCAGTAGTAGCAATATCAATTGCAGTAGTTGCTGTAGTAGTACCATAATAGCTGTAGCAGTAGTAGCATTAGAACTGGTAGCAACAGGAATAACAGTAGTAGAGGTAGCAGTAGTAGCCCTAATAGCAATAGTAGTACTTGTAGAAGCAAAAAATGTAGCAATAGTTGTAGTAGTTGTTGTATCAGTAGTAGCTGTAGTAGCAGTAGAAGCTGTAGTAGTAGTAGAGGTAGTTGTAGTTGTAGTAGCAGCAGTAGCAGTAGAAGAGGCAGTAGTAGAAGTAGTAGCAGTAGTTCTAGTAGTACAAGAAGTAGTAGTAATTGTTATTGTGGGGAAAGTAGTAGTAGTTGTTGTTGTTGTAGCAGTTGTAGTTGTTGTTGTAGCAATCGTTATTGTAGTACTAATAGTAGTAGCAGCAGTAGTAGTAATAGTAAAAGCAATAGTAGTAGTGGAAGTAGTAGAAGTAGTCATAGTAGTAGTCATAATTGTCGTATATGCAGTAGTTATAGTAGTCGCAACAGTTCCAGTAGTAGTAAAAGTAGTAGTACTAATAGTAATAGTAGTGGAGGTATTACTAGTAATACTACTAGTAGTAGCAGTGGTAGTTGTAACAGAAGAAGAAGTAATAGTAGTAGTAGAAGAAGCGGTAGCAGTATAGCTGTAGTAGTAGTAGTAGCAGTAATAGAAGTAGTAAGAGAAGTAGCAGTGGTCATAGTAGATGTTGTAGCAACGGAAGCTATAGCAGCAGCAGCAGCAGTAGTAGTAGAAGTAGTAGTAGTAGTAATAGCAGTAGTAGTGTTAATAGCCATAGTAGTAGTATTAGTAGCAGTAGTAGTAACAGTAGCAGCAACAACAGTATTAGTAGCAGTAGTAGTAACAGTAGCAGCAACAACAGTAGTAGTAGCAGTAGTAGTAACAGTAGCAGCAACAACAGTAGCACAAGTAGTAATAGTAGAAGTAGTCCCAGCAACAGTAGTAATTGTTGTAGCAGTAGTCGTAGTTGTAGCTGCAGCAACAAAAATAGTAGTACTAGTAGTAGTAGTAGTAAAAGTAGTAGTAGTAGTACCAGCAGCAGTAGTAATAGTGGTAGTAGTAGATACTGTAGCTATAGTATTAGTAGTAGTGGAAGTAGTCATAGAAGAAGTAGTAGTAGTAGTAATAGTAGTATTAGTAGTAGTAGTAAAAGTAGTGGAAGTAGTAGCACTAGTAGTAGTTGAACTATTAGTAGTAGTATTGGTAGAAGTAGTAGCGGTAGTAGTAGTTGTGGTGAAAGTTGTAGTAGTAGAAGTAGTATTAGTAATAGTAGTAATAACAGTAGAGGTAATAGTAGATGTAATAGTGGAAGTAGCAGCAGTAGTAGTTGTTATCATTGTTGTTGTAGGAGAAGTAGTTGTTATAGTAGTAGTAGTATTCCTGGCAGTATAACTAGTATCGACAATTGCAATAATAGTAGAATTAGTAATATCAGTTGTAGTTGTAGCAGTAGCTGTATATGCAGCAATAGCAGCATTAGTAGTAATAGTATTAGTAGAAGTAGCAGTAGTAGCAGTAGTAGTAGTAGTAAAAGTAATAGTAGTGGCAGCAGCAGTATAGCAATTGTTGCAGTAGTAGTAGCAGCAATAGTAGCAGTAGTCGTGGAAGAAATAGCAGTAGTAGTAGTACTTGTGCTACGACTCTACTATTCCTACATCTACTACTACTACCACTTCTCCTACTCCTACTACTACCGCTACTGCTACTGCTACTATTATTACTACTACAACTTCTATTACTGCAACTGCTCTGCTGCTTCTGTTATTTATACTGCTACTACTACGACAACAACAACAACAACAACAACTAGTCTTAGTACTACTAGTATTACTAGTACTACCACCACTACTACTTGTACTACTAGTACTAATACTACTACTCTACTGCTTCTACTACTACTTCTACTAGTAGTACTAAAACAAGTAGACCAACTTTTGCCACTACTACTACTGCTACTGCAACTGCTACAACTCCTCCTCCTCCTACTACTACTATTACTACTTCTACTTCCATTACTGCCACTACTACTACTATGATTACTACTACTAGTCCTACCCCTACTACTACTACTACAACAACAACAACTACTACTATTACTGCTACTACTACTCCTACTCCAACTCGCACTACTACTACTACAACTACAAATACTACTACCACTGCTGCTACTACTACTACTCCTACTCCAACTTACACTACTACTACTACAACTACCACTACTACAACTATAACTATTACTCCTACTGCTACTGCTACTACTACTTAATACTAGTACTACTAGTAGTACTTCTATTGCAACTACTACTGCTACTACATTAACTATTACAATTGCTACTCCTACTACTACTACTACTGCTGCGACTACTACTATTACTACTATTACTACTCCTATTACTGTTTCTACTACTATTACCACTACTACTGCTACTACTACAACTACCATTACTACAATTACACCAACTACAACTTTTGCTACTACTTCTACTACTCCTGTTGTTAGTAGTAGTAGTACTACTACTACAACAACTACTACTACTACTATTGCAACTTCTACAGCAATTACTACGACTAGTACTACTATTGATACTACTACTACCACTCCTACTACTGTTTCTACTATTGCTACTACAACTACTACTACTCCTACTACTACTACTACTACTACTACTACTCTTACTGCAAAAACAACAACAACAACTACTACTACTACTATTACGAATACTACTAGAACAACAACTACTACTACTACTACCACTACTACAATTGCTACAGCTACTACTCTTAGCACTACTACTGCTACTATTGCTTCAACTACCACTGCTACTACTACTAGTACTGTTGCTTCAACTGCCACTGCTACTACTGCAACTACTACTACTATTACTACTACTGCTACTGGTACTGCAACTATGACTACTTGTACAACTATTGCAACTACTACTACTAATACTACAACCATTATTACTAATATTGCCGCTACTATCGCTACTACTACTACTACTCTTACTACTGCTACTTCTACAACTACTTCAATTACTACAACTACTACTATTCCTACTAATACTACTGCTGTTACTACTAGTATTATTTTTAATACTACTACTACTACTACCAATACTTTTACAATCACAACTACGACTGCTGTTGCTACTACTTCTGCTAGTACTACTTCTTCCACTACAACTACTGTTAACACTACAACTATTACTACTACTACTACTACAACTACTACAACTGCTACTGCTTCTAGTGGTACTACTACAACTTCTCCAACTACTACTAATACTACTACTACCCCTACTACTATGACAACTACTGCTGCTACTCTACTGGTGCTATTTCAACTACTATTCCTATTGCTGCTACTACTGCCACTTCTAATACTAATACTACCACTACTGCCACTACTGCCATTATTACTGCTACTACTACTACTACAATAGCTACATCTATTATTACTATTACTACTTCAACAACAACAACAACAACTACCGCTACTACTACTGCTGTGGCCACTACTAATACTACTGCTGCAACTCCTATTTCTACTACTACTACTACTCATCCTGCTCCTAAACCTACTCCTACTACTACTACTACTCCTCCTACTACTTCAACTACTACAACTACCACTACTGCTGCTACTACAATTGCTACCGCAACAACAACAGCTAATACTGCTACTGCTACAACTCCTACTACTACAACCAGCAATATTGCTACAGCTGCTGCTACTAGTACAACTGCTGCTACTCCTACTCCTACTACTACTACTACTACTGCTACTACTACTACTACGGCTACTACTACCACTAATAGTACTACTACTACTTCTATTGCTACTACTACTACTACTACTACTAATAGTACTACTACTACTTCTAGTACTACTACTACTACTACTACTACTACTACTACTACTACTCCTCCTGCTGTTGCTGCTGCTGCTACTCCTAATACTACAATAATTACTAGTGGCACTATCATTACTACTACTGCTACGACAACTATTACTACCACGACTACTACTACTACTATTACAACTACTACTCCTACTACTTCTGTTACTACTACTCTTGAAATATTACTGCTATTACAACTACTGCTACTGCTACTACTGTTACTACTACTACTACTACTCTGACTTGTGCTACTACTCCTAATACTACCACTACTACTTCTACTCCTCCTACTGCTACTACTACTACTACTATTACCCCTAGTATTACTACTACTACTACTACTGTTGTTGCTACTACTACTACAACTACTACTAGTACTACTGCTATTGCTACTATTAGTACAACTACTGCTACTGCTACTACTATTACTACTGCTGCTACTTTTAGTACAACTATTACTACTGCTACAACAACAACAACAACTACTACTTCTACTACAACAATAACTACTACTACTACGCCGACTTCTACTACTAATACAACTACTGCTATGACTACTACTGTTACTACTAATACAACTACTGCTACGACTACTACTGCTACTATTACTACTACTACCTCTACGACAACTACTATTGCTACTACTACTACACTACTACTACACTACTACTACTAGTACTACAACTACTATTATTGCTACTACTGCTACTACTATTACTACTAATACTACTACTAGAACTACTATTACTGCTGCTACGATTACCACTACTACTACTACTACTAATACTGCTACTACTACAACTACTAGTATGATAGCTACTGGCACTACTATTATCTCTACTACAGCGACTACTACTACTACAACTACTACTACTTCTATTAGTACAACTGCTACAGCTACTACTACTCTTCATACCATTGGTACTGCTACTACTATTGCTTGTACTACTACATATACTACTAATACGACAACTACTACAACTACTACTACTGCTCCTCGTCCTCCTCCTCCTTCTGCTACTATGACCACTCGTACTACTAGTACTACCACATTTACAACAACAACAACTACTACTACTACAACTGCTACGTCTGCCTCTACTACTACTAAAACTACGACTACTACTACTTCATCTATTATTGCTACTACTTTTGGAACAACAACAACTACTACTACTACTACTGTTACTACAACTACTACTACTACTACGACTATCATTACTACTACTACTACTTATGCTACTACTACTACAACTACTACAACTGTTACTACCGCTATTACCACGACTACTACTACTACGAATCCTATTACCACTATTACTACTACTACGACTGCTGCTGCCACTACTACTACAACAACTACTTCTACTACTACTATTATTACTACTATTTCTACTTCTACTACTACTGTTGTAACTACTAATACTAGTACTTCTGCTGCAACTTTTACTACTACAACAACTGCTACTACTACTACTCCTATTACTACGACTACTACTACTGCTACAGCTACTGCTACGGCTGCTACTACTATTACACTACTACTACAACTACTATTACTAGCACTGCTACTGCTTCGACAACTACTACTATTACTACTAATACTACTACTACTACTATTACTACAAATACTATAACTGCTCCGGCCACTACTACTACTACTAGTAAGCCTTCTGCTACTGTTACTATTACTGCTACTAGTAGTCCTATTACTACTGCTGCTACCTCTACTACAACTACTTCTTCTACAACTAGTACTACTACTGCTACTACTTCTACTACTAGTTCAGCTGCTACTACTATTACTACTACTACTACTACTACTAATACTACTACTACTACTATTACTACTGCTGCTACTACTAATACTAGTACTACTACTTGTACTACTACTACAAATACAACTATTATTGCTACTGACTCTACACTTCCTACTACTACTACTACTGCTCCTACAACTAGTACTGCTCCTCCTCCTCCTCTTCCTGCAATTACTACTATTACTACTACTAGTGCTATTACATCTACTACAACTACTACTATGAGTACTACTACTACTTCTACTCGTGCTACAACTAATACTACTGCTACTACAACTTGTACTACTACTTCTACTTCTCCTGTTACTGCTACAACTTCTGCTACTATTACCACTACTACTATTACTACTATTACTACTGTTACTACTAATATGGCAACTACTACGACTACAACAACAACAACTATTGTTACTACTATTTCAATTACTACTACTACTATTTTTATGAATACTACTACTTCTACTACTACTACTACAACTGCCACTACTGCTACTACAGCTACTGCTACAACCTCTACTACTACTACAACTGCCACTACTACTATAGTACTACTATAGTACTACTACAGTACTACTACAACTACTACTATTGCAACTACTACTACTCCTATTTCTATTTCAACTACTACTACTAGTACTACTACTACTACGACTACTATGACTACTACTAGAACTACTACTCCTACTACTATACTACTACTACTATTACTACTACTTGAACTTCTAATAATACTAGTTCTACTACTACTACAACTGCTACAGCCACTATTGCTACTACTACAACAACAACTACTACTCCTATTGCTACAACTACTACTCCTACAACTACTACTACTACAACTACTATTACTACTTCTACTACTACTACTAGAACTACTACTCCTACTACTACTACTGCTACTGGCACTACACTATTATTACAACTACTACTGCTAGCACTACTTCCACTTCAACCACTACTACTATTACTAGTATTACTACTACTACTACTACTACTACTACTACTACTACTATAACTCCTTTTTCTACTACCACTGCTACCCCTACTACTATTACTTCTGCTACAACTACTACTAACCCTATTCCTACTACTAATACTGCTACTACTACTACTACTTCCAATACTCTGACTAGTACTACACCTACTGCTACTCCTAATCCAGCCACTACTACTACTACTACAGTTGCTGCAACTACTTCCACTATTACTACTACTACTGCTACTGCTACCACTATCACTGCTACTACAACTCCTACTACTGCGGGTGCTACTACTAATACTACTACTAATGCTACTACTAATACCGCTGCTGCTATTGTTTTTACTACTACTTCTCCTAATACTATCACCACTGTTACTAATACAGCTACTACAACAACTTCTACTCCAACTAATAAAACTTCTACTCCAACTAATAATACTTCTGCTACAACTACTACAGCTAACTTGAGTATCACTACTACTATCACCACCACCACTAGCACTACTATTGCTACAACCACTACAACAACAACTATTTCTACTACTACTACTCCAACTACTTCTACTACTATTACTGCTACTACTACTACCACTACTACTACGACTACTATTATAACAACTACTACTACTACTACCCCTACTACTATTATTTTTGCTACAACTACTACTAACCCTATTCCTACTACTAATACTGTTGCTACCACTACTACTTCCAATACTCTGACTAGTACTACACTTACTGCTACTCCTAATCTAGCCGCTACTACTACTACTACTATAGTTGCTGCAACTACTTCTACTACTGCTACTACTACTACCACCACCACCACCACTATCGCTGCTACTAACACTCCTACTACTAATACTACTACTAATACTGCTGCTGGTATTATTTTTACTACTACTTCTCCTAATACTATTACCATTGCTACTAATACAGCTACTACTACAACTTCTACTCCAACTAATAAGACTTCTGCTACAACTACTACTGCTAACTTGAATATTACTACTACTATCACCACCACCACTACTATTACTACTATTGCTACAACTGCTACAACAACTACTACTTCTACTACTATTACTGCTACTACTACTAGTACTACTACTACCAACACCACTACTACTACTATTACTATTACGACAACTACTACTACTACTACGACTACTGAAACTACTACTACTACTACTACTATTACTATTGCTATAACTATTGCTACTACTATTTGCACTACTATTACCACCATGACTAGTACTATTACTACTATTATTACTACAACAACTACTACGACTACGACTACTGCTAGTGCTACTACGACTACTACTAGTAGTACGACTACGACTAATACTACTACCACTACTACATCTACTACACTTAGAACTACTATTACTCTTAGTACTACAATTACTACTATTACTACTATTACTCCTACTACTACTGCTGCTACTGCTGCTGCAGCTACAACTATTGCTATTTCTATAACTACTGCCGCTGCTGCTTCTACTACTACTACTAGTACTACTTCCGCTGCAACTACTAGGACTACTTCTATTTCAACTGCTACTACTACTAGTACTACTAATGCAACTACTGCTTCTACTATTGCTACCAGTACTACTATTAATACTATAGTTATGACTGCTATTACTATGCCTATAACTCCTACGGCTAGTACTCCTACTGCTATAACTACTACTAGTAATACTCCTATTACTACTACTGCTACTACTTCCTCTACTACTGCTAGAACTACGACTACTATGACAATGACAACTACAACAACAACTACTACGACTACAACAACTACTACTACTGTTGTTGCTGCTGCTACTACTACTGCTGTTGTTGTTGCTACTCCAACTACTATTACAACAATAGCTACTACAACCTCTTTCACTACCACTACTACTGCTGCTTCTACTACTGCTACTACTAGTACTACTGCCCCTACTACTACTCTTATCACAACTATTGTTGCTGCTTTAGTTGCTTCTACTCCAACTACTATTGCTACTATTACTACTACTAGTGCGACTACTACTTCCACTATTACCACTACTGCTATTGCTTCTTCTTCATCTGCTACTACTACTACTACCACTACTACTACTGCGACCACCACAACTACTACCCCTACTGCTACTACAGCTACACCTACTAATACTACTACTATTGCTACGACTACAATTTCTACTATTAGTACTAGTACTATTGCTACTACTATTACTACTACTACTACTACTATTACAACCATTACTCCGACTACTACTACCACTACATCAACTACTACTCGCACTACTTCCACAGCTACTCCAACTGATACTCCTACTACTATTAGTAATACTTCTACTACTACTACTACTACTATTGCTACAACTGCTACTACTACTAATACTACTACTGCTGCTACTTCTACTACTACAACTACTATTACTACTACTCTATTACTATTACAACTACTGTTACTACAACTACTACAACAACTACAACTACTACTCCCCTTACGCCTACTACTTCTATTATTTCTGCTACTAGTACTACTACGTCGATTACTACTCCTACTACTATTCCCACTCCTACACCTATTCCTATGACTATTACAACAACTACTACTACCAAAGCCACTAGTGTGATTACTACTTATACTACTACCACTACTGATACTATTACTAATACGACTACTACTACTACTATTACTACTACTACTACTACTACTACTACTACAAATGCTACTGCTAGTACTAACACTACTACTTCTACTACAACTACCACGATTACGACTATAATTAGTACAACTACTACGACTCTACTACTACTATTACATCCGCTGCTCCAACTGTAATTACTTCTACTACTACTACAACTTCTACTAATACCACTATTGCTACTTCTACTACTACTACTACTACTACTACTACCACCACTACCACCACCACTACTACTGCTATTATCATTTCTGTTGTCGTTGCTACTCCAACTACTTTTACTATTACTACTACTACTACTATTGTTGCTGCTACTACTACTCCAATCACTACTACTACTACTACTTCTACTGCTGCTACTGCTCTATAACTACCACTGCTACCAATACTCCTTATACTATTATTACTAGTACTATTATTATTACTACTACTGCAGCTATTGCCACCACCACTACTACTACTACTACTACCACTACTATTACCACTATGATTACTACTACTATTGCTACTTCTGCTACAACAACAACTACTACTAATACTACTACTATTGCTCCTACAACTACTACTGCTGCAACTATTACTACTACTATAGCTACTACTCCTATGACTACTACCAATACTACTACAATAACAACTACTACTATTACTATTACTTCTACCACTATAACTACTTCTTCTAGTACAACTACTGCTACTGCTTCTATTATTACTATTATGACTACTGCTGCTACTACTACTACTATTTCTACCATTTCTGCTGCTACTAGAACAACTACTACTTCTACTGCCACATTTACTACAACTATGAGTACTACTACAACCACTACTGCTAGTACTTCCATTATTACTACTGCTACAACTACAGCTACTCCTGTTGCTACTACCACTATGATTACTACCACTACTGCTGCTGTTGCTACTACTACTACAACAACAACAACAACAACAACAATAATAACCACAACAACTACAGCTACTACTACTGCTGTTGCTGCTACTACTAGGGCTACTACTTCTCCAACTACTATAACAACAACTACTACTAATATTATGGCTACTACCGCTACTACTACTCCTATTGCTACTACTGCTACACCTACAAATACTACTACTCCCAGTTTTGCTACTACCACTACTTCTACTATTAATTCAACTACTACTACTACTACTATGACTACTACTACTACTTTTACAACTATTACTCATGCTGCTACAAATACTACTTCAACTACTACTACCACTACTTCTACTGCTACTACAACTGCTACTCCTACAACTATTACTACTACTACAATAACAACAACTAGTACTAGAATTGCTTATGCTACTATTACTACTTATTCTATTGCTGCTGCTACTACTACTACTGCAACTAGTACTCCTACAATTCCTATTACTACTACTACTACCCCTACTACTACTACTATTACCACTGCTGCAACTACAACAACTACAGCTACTATTGCTACTACTACGGTGATTACTACTTCTACTACTTCTACTACTACCACTACTGCTATTACTACTATTATTACTACCTGCTGCTACTACTGTTACCGCTTTTGCTGCTACTCCAACTACATTTACTACTACTGCTACTACTACCACTAATTCTATTACTACCACTACAACTACTGCTTCTACTGCTAGTACTACTACTAATGCTGCCAGAACAACTTCTATTATTACTACTGGTATTACAGTTGCTACTACTCCAACCATAATTACTACTACTTCTACTACTAATCCTATTACTACTACTACTACTACTCCTACTACTGTTGCTGCTTCAACTACAACTACTACTACTTCTAGTATGACTACTACTACTACATCTACTACTACTCTAACTACTACTATTACTCGCACCACTACTACTACTACAAGTACTACTGCTGTAGCATCTACTACTACTACTACTATTACTACTGCTACTACTACTACTACTACAATAATATTAACAACAACAACTACTACTACTACTACTATAATAACAACAACAACAACTAATACTACTACTACTATGACTACTGCTACTATTACTAGAATTATACCTATTACAACTAATACAACAACAACTACTACTACTACAACTTCCGCTACTACTAATACAACTACTAATAGCACTACTACTACTACTACTACTACTACTTCTAGTACTGCTATTACTACTATTTCAGTTGCCACCACTACAACTACTTATAGTACTACTACAACAACAACACAACAACAACAACTACTACTACTACGACTAGTACTTCTACTACTACAACTACCACTATTACAACTACTACTCCAGCTACTACTACTACCACTACTACGGCTAATACTACAACAACAACTGTTACTACTACTGCTACACCTACTACCACTACTGCTACTACTACTAAAGATACTAGTATTATTACTATTACTATTACCACTACTAAAAGTACTCCTACTACTGCTAGTGCTAGGACGAGGACTACTACTACTACTACTACTACTATTACAACAACTACAACTACTACTACAAATACTACTACTAGTACTACTACTACACAACTACAACAACACCTACTAGTAGTAGTACTACTACTACTGTTGTAACTACAACTGCTACTACTTCTACTACTACTACGACTACTACTACTCATATAACGACTTCTGCTACTACTACTACTACTACTACTACTACTACTACTACTACTACTACTACTACTACTACTATAAGTACTATGACTTTTACTACTACTTCTACAACTACTCCTACTATTACTACTATTGCGGCTACCACTACGTCTACTACTACTCCTACTTCAACTATTACTACTACTGCAACTATTACTAGAATTACCGCTATTTCTACCACCACCACCACTACTATTGCAGTTGTTGTTGCTACTACTACTAGTACTACTCCAACTACTACTACTACTATTACTACTACAACTAATACTACTACTGCTACTAATACTACTATTTCCACTACTACTACTACTACTACTACTAATACTGATTCTAATACTACTACAACAATAACTACTACTAGTACAACTACTACTTCAACGACTGCTGCTACTATTACTTCAAATGAGGCTACTACTACTCCAACTATTATTACTACTGCTGCTCCTGCTGCTACTACTACTACTACTATTTGTCCTAGTACTTCTACTACTACTCCTACTCCTACTCCTACTCCGATTCTTCCAACTACTCCAACTACTACTACTAATAGTACTATTACTTCTGTTGGTGCTGCTGCAACTACTACTACTACAACAACTACTACAACCTCTACTACAGCTTCTACAACTACTTCGACAGCAACTAGTACTACAACTACTTCTTTTGCCGCTTCTGCTACTAATATTGCGGCTATTTCTGCTACTCCTACAACTATAACTACTATTGCTGCTACTTCTACTTCTACAACTACTACTGCTACTGCTACTCTACAACTACCACTACTTTTACAACTAGTTCTCCTTTTACTGCTACTACTACTACTACTGCTATTACTACTATGATTACTACTTCTACTACTCCTACTACTACTACTACTACTATGTCAACTACAACTACTCCTACTACTACTACTACTCGTACTACTACTATTGCTACAAGTTTGGTTACTGCTACTTCTGCAACTGCTACTACTACTGCTATTGCTACTACTACAATTACTTCTACTACAACAAAAACTACGACTACTACAACAACGACAACTACTGCTGCTACTACTGCCACTACTACTACTACTACTAATACTACTTCCACTATTACTATGATCACCATTATTACTATAATTACCCATATTATTAATACAACAACTACTACTGCTACTATTGCTACTACTCCTAATACCCCTGCTATTACTACTACTCCTCCTCCTCCTCCAATACCACTGTTGCAACTACTAGTACTACTACTCCAACTACTACTACTATTATTACTACTACAACAATTACTTCTACTACCATTATAACAACTACTACTGTTATTATTATAATTATTACTACTACTACTACTACTATAATAACAATAACAATAACAACAACAACAACTATTACTACTACTACTACTACTATCTCTACTGCTAATATACCACTGCTACTACTAGTGCTACTGGTATTACTATTGCTGCTACTATAACTACTACTATTATAACTCCTACTACTACGACTACTACTACTATTACTTCTACTACTGCCACTGATACAACTACTACTACTCCTACTACAACTACTAGTACCTCGACTACAACTGCTACTACTACTACGACTACTACTATTACTAGTAATACATGTACTACTACTACTCCTACACCTATTTCTACTACTACTCCGATTACTACTACCACTTGCACTACTACTACTACTACTAGTACTCCCATTACTACCTCAACTTCAATTTCTACTACTACTTCTACTGCTACTAGTACTACTACTAATACTTCTACCACTACTACTACTAATATTGCTACTGCTACAACCACCACTAATACTACTACTACTGCTGCTACTACTACTCCTACTACTATAACTACTACTACTACAACAACAACTACTACTACTACTACTAAAACTACTGCTATAACTACTAGTACAACAACAACTACTACGACTACTGCTATAACTACTACAACAACAACTACCACTACTACAACAACTACTACTACAGTTGCTACTACTTCTGCTATTACTACTATTTCCGTTACTGCTACTACTACTAATCCTACTTCCACTATTACTACGATCACCACTATTACTATAATTACCCCTATTATTACCACAACATTGACTACTACTACTACTCCTCCTAATACCCTTACCATTACTACTACTACTACTACTTCTACTACTCCTAATACCCCAGCTACTACTACTAGTACTACTACTCCAACTAGTACTTCTATTACTGCTACTACAATAATTACGGCAACTACTGTTACAACAACTACTGCTGTTATAACTACTAATACTACTACTAGTAATACAACAATAACAACAACAACAACAACAACTACTACTACTACTACTACTACTATTCCTACAGCTACTATTGCCACTACCACTACAAGTACTACTGCTATTACTACTACTACTATTACTACTTATACTACTGCTGCTACTACTAATACTACAACTCCTACTATTACTCCTACTATTACTACTACTACTACTACTACTACAACTACTACTACTACTATTACTACTAATAATTGCATGACTACTCCTACTATTACACCTATTTCTACTACTACTCTGATTACTACTACCACTTGCACTACTTCTACTCCTGCTGCTGCTACAATTGCTACTACTAGTACTACCATTACTACCTCTACTACAACTTCTACAACTACTTCTACTGCTACTAGTATTACTACTAATACTTCTACCACTACTACTACTAATATTGTCACTGCTAATACCACTACTACTACTACTACTCCCACTACAGTGACTGCTGCGACTGCTACTATTTCAGCTACTCATACTACTATAACTACTACTACTACTACTACAACAACTATGACTACTCCTAATACATCTACAACAACTACTACTCCTCCTACCTTACAACAGCCACTACTTCTTCTACTACAAGGGCACCTTCTACAACTCCTACTACTATTACAAGTACTACTACTGCTACTTCTACTACTACTGCTGCTGTTGTTGCTGCTACTACTACTACTACTACTATTACTACTACTACAACAACAACAACAAAAACTACTACTACTACTCCTACTATAACTACTACTAGCAACTACTAATACTAGTTACTACGACTGTACTACTACTTCTACTTCGAGCTACGACTTACAACTACGCTAACCTGGGAATACTCACCTACGGCTACTGCTGTTGCTCCTATTACAACTACTTCTACTATTTTTGCTATTAGTACTCCTACTCCCACTATTAGTACTACTACTACACCTAATACTACTACTATGACTGCCACAACCACTCCTACTCCAACTCTTGCTTCCACTACTACTCCTACAACTGCTACTACACCGACTCCAAGTACCACTACCTCTACAACTACTACTTCTCCAACTCATACTTCTGCTAGTGCTAGTACTACTACTACAACTATGACTACTACAATAACAACAACAACTACTACTACTACTTCTGCTACTAATATTACTACTTCTACTACTACTACTACTACTACTACTACTACTACTACTACTACTAATAATAATAATAATAATAATAATAATAATAATGCTACTACAACAACTACTACAACTACTTATTCTTTTATTATTACTAATGCTACCACTTCAACTACTACTACTACTACTACTACTACGACAACAACTACAACTAATATTACTGCTACCACTACACTACTACCACAAAAACAACAACAACAATAATAAGAACAACAATTACAACTACCATTGGTACTACTATTACTACTACTTCTACTTCTACTGCTACTACTACTACTACTATTACTGCTACTACTACAACTACAACTTGCACTGTACCACTGCTGCTACTACTACTACTACAGCTACTACTACTAATACTACTACTTCTACTACAACTACTACCGTTACAACTACAACTTCTAATTCTACTATAACTGCTATTGTTGTTGCTGCTACTACAACTATTACTGCTACTACTACTACTACTACTACTACTATTATTACTACTACTTCTACTAATAATACAACTAATACTTCTACTACTACTTCTATTACTACTATTACTACTACTTCTACTACTAATACTACGACTACTATTACTCTTATGGCACAACAACAACAACAACTACTACTACAAATACTACTACTTCTACTACTATTCCTACTGCTACTCTTACTGCTACTACAACCACTACTACTACTACAACAGCAACAACAACTACTGCTACTACTACTACGATTACTACTATTACTGCTACTGCTACTGCTACTGCTTCTATTACTACTACTAGTAATACCACAGCTACAGCTTCAACTAATGTTGCACAGCTGCTGCTACAAGTACGACAGCGACAACTAATACTACTACTGCTACAGCTGCTCCTACAAGTACTACTACTACTTCTACTTCTACTACTACTTCTACTATTACTACTCCTGTGACTACTTCTTCTACTACTATTGCTAGTGCAACTACTACTACTACTCTACTAGTACAACGGTTACCACTACTACTCCACGAGGTCAACGGTCACTACTACTACTCTACTAGTTCTTCTAATTCTACTGCAACTCTACTAGCACAATTGCTACTACCACCACTCCTACAACTACTACCACTACTACCACTACTACTACTATTAATACGACGACTACTACTAATACTACTAATACTACTACCACAACTACTACTTCTATGACTACTGCGACTATTGTTGCTACTACTACTTCTACTACTACTACTACTACTGCTGCTACTACTACTACTACTCCTCCTCCTCCTCCTCCTCCTCATACTTCTACTACTACTACTACAACTATTTTTACTACTACCACTACTATTGCAAGCACTATCCCTAATCCAACTCCTACTTCTACTACTCCTCCTAGTACTGCTCTACTACCTCCACTACTAATACTACTACTAATACTACTACTGCCACTACTACTACTACCACCACCACTGCCACCACAATGACTACTACTACTACAACTACTACAACTACTTTGCTACTACTACTCCTACTGCAACTACAACTATTACCTCTATAACTACTTCTACTACTTCTACTACTAACTATTACTACCACAACAATAACAACAATCACTACAACACTACTAGTACTGCTACTACTGCTGCTGCTAGTACTACTGCTACTACTACTCCCACTACTATAACAACTACTACATCTATTACTACTCCTATAACTAATACTACAACTACTACTACTACTATTACGACTACTACCCATAGTACTACTAATACTCCAATAACTACTTCTATTACTACTACTAATACTTCCACTACTGCTACTACTACTAGTTCAACTACTCTAACTACTACTACAACTAATCATACTACCACTACGACTACTGCTATTGCTGCTACTACTACTTCCTCTACTACTACTGCTACTACTACTACTTCTTCTTTTACTGCTGCTACTACTGCTACTATTGCTGCT
>RXID01003167.1:2316-16198 GCA_005019695.1 Trichopus zeylanicus subsp. travancoricus
TTGTTGTTGTTGTTCTAGTAGTAGTAGTAGTAGTAGTAGTTGTTGTTGTTGTTGTTGTGGTTGTTGTTGTTGTTGTTGTAGTAGTAGTAGTAGTAGTAGTAGTAGTAGTAGTAGTTGCATTAGGAGAAGTAGTAGTAGTAGTGGCAATAGTACTAGTAGTAGTAGTAGAAGTAGTAGAAGTAGTAGTAGTAGAAGTAGTAGTAGTATATGTAGTTGAATTAGTAGTAGTAGTAGTAGTAGTAGTAGTAGTAGAAGTAGAAGTAGTAGTATTTGGAATAATAGTAGGAGTGGGAGTTGAAGTTGGAGTAGTAGTTGCAAAAGTAGTAGTAGCATTAGTGGCATTAGTCGCAGTAGGTGTAGTCATAGCAGTAGTATTAGTAGTAGTAGTAGTAGTAGTCGTAGTAGTAGTAGCAGTAATAGTAATAGGAATAGTAGTAGTAACGGTAGTAGTAGTAGCAGCTGTAGTAGTTGTAGTCATAGTAATAGTAGTAGTGGTAGTGGTTGTAGTAGCAGAAGTAGTAGTAGTAGTAGTAGTAGTAATAGTAGTCGTAGTAGTAATAGTATTAGTAGTAGGAGTAGTAGTAGTAGAGGTAGTAGCGGTAGCAGTGTAGAAGTAGTAGTAGTGACAGGAGTTGTAGTAGTAGTAGTAGCAATAGTTGTAGTAGTTATAGCAGTAGTCATAGTAGCAGAAGTAGTCATAGTTGTAGTAGTAGAAGTAGTATTTATAGTAGTAGTTGTAGTAGCAGTAATAGGAGTAGTAATAATTCTAGTGGCAGAAGTAATAGTTGGTGTATTTTCAGGAGTATGAGTTTGTGTATGAGTAGTAGTTGTAATAGTAGTGCAAGTAGTAGTGGTAGTGGTTGTAGTTGTAGTAGGAGTAGGAGTAGTAGTAGTAGTAGTAGTAGTAGTAGTAGTAGTAGTAGTAGTAGCAGCAGCAGTCGTAGTAGTAGTTTTAGTAATAAAAGTAGTTGTTATTGTTGTAGTAGTTGTAGTAGTAGAAGTAATTTTAGGAGTGGTAGTAGGAGTAGGAGTTCGAGTAGGAGTAGCTTTAGTAGTAGTAATAGTAGTAGTTGTCGCAGTGGCAGTAGGGGTAGTGGAAGGAGTAGTAGTAGTGGTAGTAGTTTTTGTTGTTGCAGTAGTAGTAGCAGTTTTTGTATTATTAGTAGTAGCAGAAGTTGAAGTTGCTGTAGAAGTGGTAGTATAAGTAGGAGTAGCAGTAGCAGCAGGAGGAGTAGCAGTAGTAGTTGCAGTAGGAGTTCGAGTATGAGTAGTAATAGTAGTTGTAGTATTAGTAGTAGTAGTAGTGGAAGTAGGACGAGTAGTAGTAGTGGTTGTAATAGTTTTAGTTGCCGTAGTAGTAGTAGTAGTAGTTGTTGTTGTTGTTGTATTAGTAGTAGTAATAGTAGCAGTAGCAGTAGTAGTTGTAATAGTATAAGTAATAGTAGTAATAGCATTAGTAGTAGTAGTAATTGTAGTAGTACTACTAGTAAAAGTTGTAGTAGTAGTAGTAGTTGTAGTAGTAATAGTATTAGAAGTAGTTGCAGTAGCAATAGTAGTATTAGTAGCTGTAGTACAAGTAGTAGTAGTAGGTGTAGGAGTAGTTGTCGTAGTTGTAGTACTAGTAGTATCAGTAGTAGTAGAAATAGGAGGAGGAGGAGGAGCAACAGTAGGAGTAGAAGTAGTAGTAGCAGTACTTGTAGTTGTAGTAATAGTAATAATAATAATATTAGTAGTAATAGTAGTAGTAGCAGGTGAAGTAGAAGAAGTAGTAGCCATAATAGTAGTTATAGTATGAGTATTGGGAGCAGCAGCGGCAGCAATAGTAGTAGTAGGAGTAGTAGTAGGAGTAGTAATAGTAAAAGTAGTAGTACTAGTAGTAGAATTAGTAGTAGCAATAGTAGTAGTTGTTCTAGTAGCGGCAGTAGTTATACAAGTAGTAGTAGTCATTGTTGCAGTAGTCATAGTAGTAGTAGTAGCAGAAGTGGTAATAGTATTTGTAGTAGTAGTAGAAGTAGAGGTAGTGGTAGGGGTAATAGTAGTCGTAGTAGAAGTAGGATCAGCAGTAGTAATAGTAGTAGTAATAATAGTAAGTGTAGTAGCAGTAGTACGAGTAATAGTAGGAGTTGCAGTAGAAATAGTAGTAGTAGTAGTAATAGTAGTTGTTATAGAAGTAGCAGTAGGAGTAGTAGTAGTGGTAGTAGTAGTTGTTGTAGGAGTAGGAGTACCAGTAGTAGTAGTAGTAGTTGGAGCAGTAGTGGCAGTAGCAGAAGTTGTAATAGTAGCAGTAGTAGCGATAATAGTAGTAGTAGTAGCGGTAGTAGGATTAGTAGTTGTACTAATCGTAATAATAGTAGTAATAGTAATAGCGAAAGGTGTAGTTGGAGTATTAGGAGCAGTACTGCTAGCAGTAGCAGTAGTTGTAGTAGTAGTTATTGTTGTAGTAGTCATAATACGAGTAGTAGTAGTAATAGTTGTTCCTGTATCAGCAATAACAGTTGCAGTATAGTAATAGTAGTAGTAGTAGTAGTTGTTGTTGTTGTTGTAATAGTAGTAGTAGTCATAGTAGAAGTTGTAGCAGGAGTAGTGGTAGTATTGGCTATAGTAGAAGTAATAAAAGAAGTAGTAGTAGTAGTAGTAATAGTAGTAGTATTAGGAGTAGCCGCAAAAACTACAGTAGTACTAGTAGTTGTTGTCTTAGTAGTGGCAATAGCAGTAGTGGCAGTAGTAGTAGTACTAGCGGTTGTAGTAGCAGTAGTAGTTGTAGTAGTAGTAGTAGTAGCATTAGTTGTAGTAGCGGTAGTGGTAGTAGTAGTAATAGTTGTAGTAGTAGTTGTTGTTGTTGTAGGAGTAGTGGTAGGCATAGGAAGAGTAGTAGAAGCAGTAGTAGTATTAGTACTTGGAGTAGCAGTAGTAGAACTTGCAGTAGCAGCAGCTGTAGTAGTAGTCGGAGTAGTAGTAGTAGCAGCAGGAGTTGCAGTAGTAGTAGTACCAGTAGCAATAGTAGTTGTAGTAGTAGTAATAGTAGTTGTAATAATAGATGTAGTAGTAGTACCAACAGTCGTAGTAGTGGTAGTAGTAATAGTAGTAGTAGTAGGAGGAGGAGGAGTAGGGGTAAGAGTCGGAATAGTAGTAGGAGCAGTAGTAGTAGTAGTAGGTGTAGCAGTAGCTGTATTAGAAGCAGCAGCAGTGGTAGTGGTTGTTGTAGTAGTAGTATTAGTAGTAGTAATAGTAGCAGTAGTAGCAACGGTACTATTACCAGTAGTATGAGTAGTGGTAGTAATAGCTACATTAGTAGTACCACTAGGAGCAATAGTAGTAGTAATAGTAGCAGTATTAGTAGTAGTACTACTAGTATTATTTGCAGTAGTAACAATCATAGCTATAGTATTAGTAGTTTTTATAGTAGTACTAGAAGTAGCAGCAATGGCAATAGTTGTAGTCTCAATAGTAGCAGTAGGAGTAAAAGTAGCAGTAGCTGTAGTCGTAATATTAGGAGTAGTAGTTGTAGTAGCAACAGTAGTCGCAACAATAGCAGTAGTGGCAGTAGCAATAGCAGTAGTAGTCATAGTAGGAGGAATAGTAGTAGTGCCAATAGTAGTAATTGTAGTAGCTATAGCAGTAGTGGTAGTAGTTATAATAGAAATTATAGCAGTAGGAGTAGCAGTCCTACTAGCAGTAATATTAGTATTACCTGTAGTAGTAGCAATAGCTGTGGTACTAGTGGCTAATGTAGCAGTAGTTGTAGGAGTGGTAGTAGAACTAATAGTAATAGGAGGAGGAGTAGCACTTGTACTAGCGGTAGTAAATGTTATTGTAGTAGTTGTAGAAGTTGGGGTAGTAGTAGCCGTAGCAGTAGCAGTCATAGTAGCAGTAGTTGTAGTATTAGCTTCAGTAGTAGCAATAGCAGTTGTAGTTGTTGTACTAGTGGAAGTAGCTATAGTAGTAGCAGTAGTAGTAGCAATTGTTGTCGCATTAGTAATAGTATTAGCGGCAATAGTAGTCGTGGCAGTGGTATTAGCAGTAGCATGATTAGTTGTTGTAGTGGTAGTAGTAGCAGAAGCAGAAGCAGTAGTAGTAGCAATAGTTGCAGTAGTTGTAGCCATAGTATAGTAGTAGTAACAGTAGCAGTAGCAGTTGTAGTTGTAGCTATAGTAGTAGCTGAAGCAGTAGGAGTAGTAGGGGCAGTAGTAGGAATAGTAGTAGAAGTAGTAGAAGTAGTAGTAGTAGTAGTAGTTGTTGTTGTTGTTGTTATTGTTGTTATTGTTGTAGTGGTAGCAGTGGTAGTAGTAGTTGCAGTAGTAGTAGTAGTTGTTGTTGTTGTAGTAGTAGGAGGAGTAGTAGTAGTAGTATTTGTAGTAGTTGTAGTACTAGTAGTAGTAGTACTAGTTGAAGTAGTAATAGGGGTCGTAGTAGTAGTAGTAGTTGTTGTTGTCGTAAAAGTAGTGGTAGTAGTAATAATAATAGTTGTATTAATAGTAATAGTAGTAGTGGTTGTAGTAGTAGGTGAAGAAGTAGTAGTAGGAGTAGTAGGAGTAGGAATATTAGTAGTAGTAGGAGTTGGAGTAGTAGTAGTAGTAGAAGGAGCAGGAGTAGGAGTAGTAGCAGTAATAGTAGTAGTAGTTGTAGTAGTAGAAGTATTAGTAGTAGTTGTTGTTCTAGCAATAGTAGGAGTAGGAGTAGCGTAGGAGTAGTTGTAGGAATAATAGTAGCTAGAGTACTAATAGTAGTAGTAGTAGTAGGAGTAGAAGTAACAGTAGTAGTAGTAGTATTAGTGGTAGAGGTACTAGTAATAGTAGCAGTAGCAATAAAAGTAGTAGCCATATTACATAAAGTAGTATTAGTATAAGCAGTAGCCGTAGTAGAAGTCATAGTGGTAGCAATAGTAGTAGTAGTAAGAGAATTAGTTGTAGTGGAAGTAGTAGTAGCAGTAGTAGTAGTTGTAGTAGTAGTAGTTATAGGAGTAGTAGAAGAAGTAGTAGTAGTAGCAGCAAAAGTAGCAGTAGTAGCAGCAGCAATTGTAGTAGTAGTAGTTGGAGGAGTTGGAGCGGTAGTGGTAGTAGTGGTTGACATAATAGTAGTAGTAGTAGTAATAGTAGTTATTATTGTAGTAGTAGTAGTAGTACAAGTTGTAGTAGAAGTAGAAGCAGCAGTAGTAGTAGTTGCAATCGTAGTGGCAGTAGCAGCAGAAGTAGTAGTAGTTGCAATCGTAGTGGCAGTAGCAGCAGAAGTAGTTGTAGTAGCAGCAACAACAATAGTAGCAATAGTAGTAGCATTAATTATAGTAGTAGTAGTTGTAGTAATAGCAGTAGTACTAGAAGTAGCAGCCGCTGTAGTAGTAGTAGTTACTGTAGTACTAGTAGTAGTAGAAGTGGTAGTAGTGGTAGCCGCACTAGCAGTAGTAGTAACAATCGTAGTAGTAGTAGTAATAGTAGAAGCGAAAGCAGCAATAGTAGTTGTAGCATCAGCAGCACAAATAGTAGTAGTAGTCATAGTAGCGGCAGTAGTAGTAGTACTAGAAGTAGTAGTTGCAGCAGTGGAAGAAGTAGGAGTAGTATTAGCATTAGCTGTAGTAGTAGTTATAGCAGTGGTAGTGGTGGTAGTGGTAGTAGTCATAGCAGCATTAGTAGTAGTAATAGTGGTAGAAGTAGCAATTGTAGCAGCAGCAGTTGTTGTTGTTGTTGTAGTTGTTGTAAGTAGTAATAGTAGTAGTAGCAGTTGTAGTTGCTATTGTAGTAGTAGCAGTTGGAGCAGTAGTGGTAGTAGCTGTAGTAGCAGCAACAATAGTACTAGTAGTACTTGTAGTAATAGTAGTAGTTGTTGTTGTTGTAGTAGTAGTAGTTGTTGTTGTTGTTGTTGTTGTTTTAGTAGTAGTAGTAGCCATAGTAGTAGGAAGAGGAGTATTAGTAGCAGTAGTAGTAGTTGAAGTGGCAGTAGAAGTAGCAGTAGAATTAGCAGCAGTTGTGCTAGTTGTAGTAGTAGTAGAAGCAGCATAAGTAGTAGTAATAGTAGCAGTAGCAGCAGTAGTAGTAGTAGTTGCAGGAGTTGTAATAGTTTTCCTAGTACTGCAGCAGCAGTTGTAGCAGTAGTAGTTATAGAGGTAGTAATAGTCAGAGAAGCTATTGTGCTAGTAGTTGTAGTAGTATAAGTAATTGTAGGGGAAGTAGTTGTAGTCAGAGATGTGGTAGTAGTAGTAGTTGAAGTTGCTATTGCAATATTAGTAGTAGTGCTAGTATCAATTGTAGTAGTAGTAGTAGTAGTAGTAGTAGTAGTAGCATCAGTGGTAGCAGAAGTAGAAGTACTAGTAATATACATAGTAGTAGTAGTAGTAGTAGCAGCATTATTCATAATAGTAATATACATAGTAGTAGTTGTAGTAGCGTTTGTACTAGTAGTTGTAGTAGTGGTAATAGAAATGGTAGTACTAGTAGTAGTAGTAGCAGAATTAGTAGCAGTAGTAGTGGTAGTAGTAGCAGTAGTATGAGAAGTAGTATCAGTAGCAGAAGCAACAGTAGAAGTAGTAATAGTAGTAGTAGGAGTAGTAGAAGCCGAAATTGAAATGGCAGTAGTAGTACTTATAGTTGTCGGATGGGTTGTAGTAGTAGTAGCAGTAGTACTAGTAGTAGCAGTAGCCCGAGTAGTAGTAGCAGTAGTAGTAGTAGCAGCTATAGTAATAGTAGTAGTACTAGTGGTAGTAGCCGGAGTAGTAATAGTAGTAGTAATATCCAAAGCAGCAGTAGTAGTAGTTGTTGCATCAGCTGTACTTGTAGAAGTAGTAGTAGAAGCAGACGCGTAGTAGTAGTAGTAGTAGTAGTAGTAGTAGTAGTCGTAGTAGTAGCAGCATAAGTAGTAGAGGTAGTAGTAGTAGTAGGAGTAATGGAAGCATAAGTAGTAGTAGCAGTAGTAGTAGGTGTAGTAGTTGTAGTATTAGTAGTAGTGTTGGTAGTGGAAGTAGAAGGAGGAGGATTAATAGTAACTGTAGTAGTAGTAGATGTAGTGGTATTAGTAGTTGTTGTTGTGGTAGTAGCAGTAGTAGTTGTAGTAGTAGTAGTAATAGTAGTAGTCGTCGTCGTAGTAGTAGTAGTATTAGTTGTAGAAATAGTAGTAGTTGTAATATTAATAGTAGTAGCAGTAGTTGTAGTAGTCATAGCAGCAGCAACAGCAGTAGTAGTAGAAGTACTAACGTCAGTAGTAGTGGTTTAAGTAGTAGTAGTAGTAGTAGTCGGAGTTGCAGCAGCAATAGTAGTAGCATAAATTGTAGCAGTATTAGTCGCAACAGTAGTAATAGTAGTAGTAGTAGCAGTAGTAGGAGTTGTGGTAGTTGTTGTTGTAGTAGAAGTAGATGTTGGAGTAGGAGTAGAAGTAGCAGTAGCAGTAGTAGGAGTAGGAGTAGTATTAGTAGTGGCAGGAGCAGGAGTGGGAGTAGTAGTAGTAGTAGTATTAGTTGTAGTAGTATTAGTTGTAGTAGTAAGAGTAGGAGTAGGAGCAATAGTAATTGGAGCAGTGGTAGTAGTTGTAGTAGTAGTAGTAGTAGCAGCAGCAAGAGTTGGAGAAGGAGTACTAGCTATTGTACTAGTTATAGATGTAGTAGTAGTACTAGCAATTGCAATAGTAATAGTTGTAGTTGTAGTAGTGGTATTGTTACTAGTAGTGGTAGTAGCAATACAAGTAGTAGTGGTAATAGTAGTAATAGTAGTAATGTAGCAGTAGTAGCAATAGTAGTGGTAGCAGTAATAGAAGTAGTAGCAGTAGTAGTTAGAGTAGTAGTACTTGTAGTTGTCAGGGTGGTAGGAGTAGGAGTTGGAGTAGGAGTGGCAGTATGAGTTGTAGCAGTAGTAGTTGTACTAGTAGGAGTAGTATTAGTTGCAGTAGCAAGAGTTGGAGTAGTAGAAGTAGTAGTAGGAGGACATGGAGGAATAGTAGTAGTAGAAGTCGTACAAGTAGGAGTACGAGTGCTAATAGGAGTAGCAGTAGTAGCAAAAGTAATAGTATAAGGAGTCTCCGTAATAGTAGTAGTTGGGGTAGTAGGAATACTAAGCGCAATAGCAACACCAGCAGCAGCAGTAGTAGTAGTAACAGTAGTGGTTCTAGTTGTAGTGGGAGTACTAGTAGTGGTTCTAATAATGGTAGTGGTTCTAGTAGTAATAGCCGTACCAGCAGTAGCAGTAGTACCGGTAGTAGTTGTAGCAGCAGTAGCAATAGTAGTAGTAGCAGAAGTTGTAGAAGCAGTGGTAGAAGTAGTAGTATATAGAATAGTAGTAGGAGAAGGAGTTCGAGTTGGAGCAGTAGTAGCAGTTGTAGTAGCAGCAGCAGTAGTAGTAGCTATAGTAGTTGTAGTCGTAGTAATAGTAGTAGTCGTAGTAGTTGTTGTTGTTGTAGTGGAAGTATTAATAGTAGTAGTAGAGGTAGTAGCGGTAGCAGCAGCAGCAGCAGCAGCAGCAGTAGTAGTAGCAGGAGTAGTTGTAGTAGTAGTAGCACTAGTGGTAGTAGCAGAAGTAGTTGTAGCAGCTGTAGTAGTAGTATTGTAGTATTAGCAGTAATAGAAGTAGTAGTAATTATAGTAGCTGAAGTAATAGAAGGTGTAGTTTTAGGAGCTGGAGTTTGAGTATGAGTAGTAGACGTAGCAGTAGACCTAGTAGCAGTAATAGTAGTTGTAGTAGTAGTAGGAGTAGTAGTTGTAGTAGTAGTAGTAGTATTAGTAGTAGTGGTAGTAGTGTTAGGAGTTGCAGCTGTAGCAGCGTCAGAAGTAGAAGTTGTCGAAGTAGTACTAGTAGTTGCAGTACTAGCAGCAGCAGTAGCAATTCTAGTAGTACTTGTGGCAGCGGAAGTAGTTGTAATAGTAGTTATAGTAGTAGTAATACAAATAGTACTTGTTGTAGTTGTTGTAGTAGTAATAGGAGTAGGTGTAGGAGCTGGGGTAGTTGTAGGAGCAGCAACAGCAGCAGTAGTAGTAGTAGTAGTAGTAGTAGGAGTAGTAGTAGTAGGAGGAGGAGGAGCGGTAGGAGTAGCAACGGAAGTAGTAGCAGTAGAAGTAGTAATAGAAACAGAAGTAGTACCAGTAATGGCTGTAGTAGTAGCAGTAGCAGTAGTAATCGGAATAGTAGTAGTAGCTATAGTAGAAGCAGTAGTAGTAATAGTAGTAGAAGCCGTAATTGCAATAGTAGTAGTAATAATAGTAGCAGTAGTTGTAGTATTTGTAGTAACAGGTGTCCTAGTAATAGGACTAGTAGTAGAAACAGTAGTAGTACTACTAGCTGTAGCAGTTGTACTAGTCGTAGTAGTAGTAGTAGTAGTACTAGTAGTAGTAACAGTAGAAATAGTTGTTGCAGTAGTAGTTGTAGTCGTAGTACTAATAGTAGTAGTAGTAGCAGTAGTAGAAGTTGTGGTAGTTGTAGTAATAGTAGTAGTAAGAGTAGAAGTAGTAGTAGTAGTTGTTGTAGTAGTGGTAGTAGTAGTAATAGTAGTAGTCGTAGGTGTAGAAGTATCAATAGGAGTTGGAGTAGGAGCAGTAGTTGTTGTTGTACAAGAAGTAGTATGAGTAGGAATAGTTGGAGTAGTAGTAGCAATAGTAGGCGCAGGAGTAGTAGTAGCGGCGGTAGGAGCTAGTGTAGGTGTAGTTGTTGTTGTTGTTGTTGTGTCATAGAAGTTGTAGTGGTAGTATACCACTAGCACTGCTATCGTTGCTGCTGTTACTACTAGTACTAATACTACTACTATTATTTCTACTACTACTACTACCACTACTACTCTTGCTGCTTCTGCTGCTGCTACAACTACTAGTACTATACTACTACTACATATACTACAACCAGTGCTACTACTCCTCCAACTAATACTATTACTACCACTACTACTACTGCTACTGCCACTATGATTACTGCAACTCCTATTACTATTCATACTACTACTACTAGAAGCGCTGTTGCTACAATTTCCACAACTACTACTACTACTACTACAAAAACTACTACTATTGCTACAAATATTACAACAACTACGTCTCCTACTGCTACTTCTGCTACTGTTAGTACTACTTATACTGCTGCTACTACTACTTTTGCTTCTACTCCTACAACTATTGCTACTATGACTACTACTACTAGGACTGCTACTGCAACTACTACTACTACTACTCCTACCGTAACTACCATTACTACAATTACTAATACTCCAACCAATACTACTACTATTGTTGCTTCTACTACTCCTACTACTACAACTACTGCTACTACTACTAGTACTATGACTACTACTATTTCCTCTTTTTTTTCTTCCTCTTCTTCTTATACTACTACCACTACTGTTGTTATTACTGCTACTGCTACTGTTGCTACTACTGCTACTGCTACTATTACTACAACAACTTTTATTACTAGTACAACTGCTACTATTACGACAACAACAACAACAACAACAACAACAACAATAACAACAACAACTACTATTACTGCTCCTGCTACTACTACTACTACTATTACTACTACTACTCCTACTTCTGCTACTACTACTATGACTCATAAACCTACTACTGCTACTACTACTACTAATTATGTTGCAACTAATACAGCTGCTAGTTCTACTATAGCTGTTGCTACTAGTACTACTTCTACTACTACATCATCTAATACTATTACTACTGCAGCTGTTACTACTACTAATGCTCCTACTCCTGCTCCTATACCTACTCAAACTCCAACTCCTACTGCTACTACTACTACTACTCCAACTACTACTTCTACTAATACTACACTCCTACTCCAACCCCTACTGCTACTTCTACTCCTACTACTAGTAGTACTACTATTACTACCGACACTACTATTACTACTACAACAACAACTACTACTACGTCCACTACTACTACAACAACAACTACTACTACCATTCCTCTGACTACAACAATCCCTACTACTAATACTACTACTATTGCTATGGCTACTACTGCTGCTACTGCTACTACCATTGCTCCTACTACTACTATTACTACTGCGTATGCTTCAACAACTACAGCTACCGCTGCGGCTACCACTACTACTGCTACTACTAATACTACTACTATTGCTACAACAACAACAACAACTACTACTATTGCTACTATTACTACTACTAATACTACTACTACAGCAACAAATACTATTGCTGCAGGCGCTACTACTGCTCCTATTTCTACTACTACTACTACTACCACTACTGCTGCTGGTACTACTATTACTATTGCTACTACTACTACTACCCCTACGAATACTACTAGTACTATAACTGCCATTTCTATTTTAGCTTCTACTGCTACTACTACTACTACTACTACTTGTGTTGATGCTTTTGCTACTCCTACTACTTCTCGTACTACTTCTACTTCTGCAACTACTATTGCTACTAATTCTGCTACTACAACTATTAGTGCTACTGTTACAACTTCTATTACTAGTACTACTATTACCATTGCTACCATTTAAATTACTAGTACTAAGACTACTAGTACAACTACTGCGACAACTACTACGATGTACATTACTATTACAACTACTTCGGCTACTATTGCTAGTAATGCTGGTACTACAATGACAACTATGGCTATTACCTCTACATCTATTGTTCCTACTGCTGCTACTTTAGCTACTACTGCAATTACTACAGCTGCTGCTGCTACTACTACTACAACAATAGATATTACTACTACTACTACTACTACTACTACAATTGCAACTACAACAACTACCACTACTTCTCGTACTACTACTGCTTATACTACTACTACTACTAGTATAATAGCTTCTCTGACTACTACTACTGCTATAAATACTAATGCTACTAGTACAGCTACTGCTACTATGACTACTACCACTAATACTGCAACTACTACTACTACTACTCCTGCTGCTACTATTGCTACTACTACTACTTGTTCTACTACTAGTACAACTACCACTACTACTGCAACTACTGTAAATGCTGATTTTACTTCTATTTCTACTGCTACTACTGCTACTACTACTACGACTTCTTCTACTTCTCCTATTACTACTACAACTACTGCTAATACTACTACTAGTACGACTACTGCTACCACAATCACTTCAACTTCTAGTGCTACTACTACTACTAATCTACAACTACTACTTCTACAATAACAACTACTACTACTGCTGCTACTACTACTTCAACAACAACAACTACAACTACTACTACCACCACTACTACTACCATGATTACAACTACTGCAACTAGTTCTACAACTGCAACTGCTGGTACAACTTGCACTAGTGCGGCTACTAAGACTCCAATGTTAGTTCCTATTGTTGTTTCTACTACTACTACTACTACTTCTACTACAACTACAATTACTGCTACTACTCCTTTTACTACTGCTACCATTACTACTGCTGCTGCTAATACTACTGCTAATGCTACTACTACTTCTATTGCCACTGCTACTACTACTTCTACTGCTGCTGCAGCTACTACTTATACTTTTACTACACTACTACTATTGCTACTTCTGCTGCTACTGCAACTACTACTAGTACTCCTATAGATGCTACTACTGCTACCGCTTCTACTACTACTACTACTTCTCCTCCTACTACAACTACTACAACTTCTTCTCCCACTACCACTTCTTTTACAACCACTACTACAGCTACAACTACTATTATTGCTACTACTACGACTTGGACTACTGCTACTACTACTACTGCTGCTACTATTGCAATAAACTACTACTACAACTACTAACACAACTGTTGCTACTGCTACTGATGCATTTGCTACTGCTACTGTTATAACTGCTACGACTGCCAAAACTACCACTACTATAACAGCTACTGCAACTACTACTAGTAGTAATACTACTTCTTCTTCTGCCACTACTAATACTTCTACTAATGTTGTTGCTACAACAACAACTACTACTACTACTATTACCACTGCAGCTACAACAACTACTACTATTACTATTATTTGTACAACTACTTCTGCTATTACTTCTACAGCTACAATTGCTACTGCTACTACTACTATTTCTCCTACTACAATTACTATTGTTTCTCAAACTAGTATTGCTACTACTACTACAATTACTTCTACTACTACTCCTGCTACTACTGGTACTACGGCTACTTCTACTACCACTGCTAGTACTGTTGCTCCTATTACTCTTGTCGATACTGGTACTGCTGGTACTACTGCTAGTACTACTGGTGTTGCTGCTACTACTTCTGCTTATACTGCCACTACAACCAGTGCGACTACTACTGCTATTGTTGCTTCTACATCCACTTGTACTACTATTGCTACTACAATTACTACTACGACTACCACCACTACTTCTTCTACTTGTAATACAACTACTATTGCTGCTACTGCTATTAATGATACTACAACTACTACGGCTACTGCTAGAAATACGTTACTTCTATGACCACTACTACAACAACTATTGCTAATAATACTACCACTGCTGCTACTACTACTGCAAACGCTACTCCTCCTACTACTACTATTACTACTGCTACAACTATAGCTACTGCTGCTACTACTACAACAACTACTGCTGCTGCTGCTACTTCTATTGCTACTATGACTACTACAATTATTGCTTCCACTACTACTACTGCTGCTGCTGCTACTATACTACTACTGCTGTAGTTACTAATGCAGCCACTACTACAACAACTACTACTAATGCTACTATGACTACTACTACTGCTGCTATGACTACCACTACTTCTACTACTTCTCCTATTACTTCTACAACTGCTTCTACAACTGCTGCTGCTACTAGTGCTATAACTACTATTTCTACTGCTACAACTACTTTTTCTACAACTACTATTGTTGCTACTACTGCTGCCACAACTATTGTTACTGCTACTACAACTACTAG
>RXID01003232.1:879-29076 GCA_005019695.1 Trichopus zeylanicus subsp. travancoricus
TGTAGTAGTAGTTGTTGTTGTAGCAGTAGTAGCAGTAATAGTAGATGTAGTAGTAGTACTAGAAGTAATAGCACTAGTTGTAGTATTAAAAGAAGAACTAGTAGTAGCAGCAGCAGGAGTAGTAGTAGTAGTAATAGCAGCATCAACATCAGTCGTTGTAGTGGTAGGAGTGGTAGGAGTGTTAGTAGTAGTATTATTAGTTGGGGTAGTTGTTATAGTAATAGTAGTAGTTGTAGCCATGGTAGAAGGAGTGTCAGGATTAGTTGCAGTATTAGGAGCAGCAGTTATAGTAGTAGTAGCAATAGCAGTAGTGGAAGGAGAATTAGGATTAGTAGTAGTATTAGTAGCAGTAGCAGTAATAGTTATAGTAGGAGTAGGAGTAGCTATAAGTGTATTATTATTATTAGTGTTAGTTGTAGTAGTACCTGTAGTAGGAGTAGTAGTAGTACGAATTCTACTTGTGGTAGAAGTAGTAGTAGTAGTATTAGTAGTAGGAATAGTATTAGTAGTAGTAGTAATATTAGTAGGAGTAGTAGTAGTAGTAAAAGTAGTAGTAGGAGCAGCAGCAGCAGTAGTAGCAGCAGCAGCAGCAGTAGAAGTAGTAGTAGTAGTGGTAAGTGCAATTGTAGCAACAACAACAATAGCAGTAATAGTAGCAGTAGAAGTCGTAGTAGTCGTAGTTGTAGTAGTGGAAGTCGTGATAGTAGTAGCAGTAGTAGTTGTTGTTGTTGCTGTTGTCGCAGTAATAGTAGGACTAGATGTTGTTGTAGTAGTAGTAGTTGTTGTTGTTGTTATTGTTCTTGTAGTAGTAATAGTAATAGTAATTGCAGTAGTAGTGGTAGTGGTAGGTGGAGTAGTAGCAACAACACTAGTAGTAGTAATTCAAATACTATTAGGAGTAATAGTAGTTATTGTGGTAGTGGTAGTAGTAGTAGGAGCAGTGGCCGTAGTTGGAGTTGGAGTCAGAGCAGTAGTAGCATTAGGAGTGGTAGTAATGGACTAACAGTAGTAGGAGTAGTAGTAGGAGTAGTAGTAGCAGTTGTAGTGATAGCAACAATGGTAGCAGCAGCAGCAGAAGTAGTAGTAGTTGTAGTAGTAGTAGTAGCCGTAGTGGTATTAATTGCAGTAGTAGTATTAGTAATAGTACTAGTAGCTATAGTATTAGTAGGAATAGCAGCATCCGCAACATTTGCACTAGTACTAGAAGTGTTAGAAGTAGTAGTAATAGTAGTATTAGTAGCAGTGGTAGTATGAGTATCAGGATTAGTAGCAGTAGTAGTAATAGTAGTAGTAGTAACAGTAGCCGCAATATTCGAATCAGTAGCCGCAGTAGTAGTTGTTGTAATAGTAGTAATAGTAGCAGTAGTAGTAGTTGTAGTTGTAGTAATAGTAATATTTGTAGCAATAGTAGTGGTAGTAGTATTAATAGCAACAGCAGCAGTAGTACTAATAGTAGTAGTAATAGTAGTAAAAGTAGTAGCAGCAGCAGAAGCAGCAGTAGCCACAGTCGTAGTTGTTGCACTAGTAGTAGTAGTTGTAGTAGCAGTAGTAGTAGCAGCAGTTGTAGTAGTAATAGTAATAGTTGTGGTAGTAGTTGTAGTAGTAGTATTAATAATAGAAGTATTAGTAGCAGTAGTAGTAGCAGCAGCAAGAGTAGTAGTGCTAGGAATAGCAGCAGCAACAGCAGTAACAGTAGTAGTAAGATTTTTAGGAATAGTAGTAGTAGGAGTAATATTAGTGGTAATAGTAGTAGCAGCTGTTGTAGTTGGAGTACTATGATTAGTAGTAGAATTAGTAGTAGTAATAGTAATAGTAGTAGTTGGGGTATTAGTAGCAGTTGTTGTAGGAATAGGAGTAGTAGTACAAGTAGTATTAGTTGTAGTCATAGTTGTTGTAGTAGTAGTAGTAGTAGTAGTTGTTGTAGTAGTAGTAATAGTAGTAGCAGTAGCAGTAGTAGTAGTAATAGTAGTAGTAGTAGTACTAGTAGTAGAGATAATAGTAGTAGTAGAAGGACTAATATTAGAAATAATAGTAGTAGTAGTAGTAGTAGCAATAGTAGCAGTGGTAACAGCAGTAGTAGGAGTATTAGGATTAGTAGTAGTATTAGTAGCAATAGCAAAAATAGTAGTGGTAGTTGGTGGAGTACGATTAGTAGTAGTAGGAGGAGGAGTAGTAGTAGTATTAGTAGTAGTAGTGTTAGTGTTAGTAGTAGTAGTACCCGTAGTAGGAGGAGTAGTAGCAGCAATTGTACTAGTAGTAGAAGTAGTAGTAGCAGTAGTGCGATTGTTAGTAGTAATAGCTGCAGTAGTAGTAGTAGTAGTAGTAGTAGTGTTATTGTTAGTAGTAGTAGTACCAGTTGTATGGGTAATACCAGTAGTAAGAATAGTATTGTTATCGTTAGTAGTAGTAGTACTAGTTGTAGTAGTAGTAGTAGCAAAAATTGTACAAGTAGTAGAAGTAGTAGTTATTGTAGTAGTTACAGTAATAGTAGTAGTAGCAGTAAGTAGCAGTAACAAAAGTAGTAGTAGAAGTAGTATTAGTTTTAGTGGTAGGAGCAGCAACAGTAGTAGTAGTTGTAATAGTGGTCATATAGTCGTAGTAGCAGTAGCAGCAGCTGCAGCAGTCGTAGTAGTAGCCGTAATAGTCGTTGTGGTAGTAGTCGTAGTAATAATATAAGTATTAGGAGTAGCAGTTGGGGTAGGATTTGGAGTAGTAGTAGTAGTAGTTGTAGCAGTAGTAGTAGTAGCAATAGTATTAGTAGCAATGGTAGTTGTTGTGGTAGTAGTTATAGCAGTAAAAGTAATAGTAGTAGTGGTAGGAGTAGGAGTTGTAGTATTAGTTGTTGTTATAGTAGTAGTATTAGAAGTCGTTGTAGCAGGGGTAGTTGTAGCCGAGGAGTAGTAGAAGTGGTATTAGCGATAGTTGTTGTAGTAGTAGTTGTAGTAATAGTAGTAGTATTAGAAGTAGTTGCAGTAGAAGTAGTAGCAATAGGAGTAGTAGTATTGGTAGTAGTTGTAGTAGTAAGAGTAGTAGTAGTAGTAGCAATAGGAGTAGTTGTAATAGTAGTAGTAGTAGTAGTAGTATTAGCTGTATTAGCGTTAGTAGTTGTAGAAGTAGTAGTAGTAATAGTCGCAGCAATAGTAATAGTTGTAATAATAGTAGTTGTTGTTATTTTAATATTAGTAATTGTAGTAGTTGTTGGAGTAGTGCAGTGCTAGTAGTAGTTGTAGTGGTGTACTAGTAGTAGCAATAGTAGTAGTAGTAGTAGTTGTTGTTATAGTAGTAGTGGTAGTGAAAATAGTTGTAGTAGCAGTTATAGCAGTAGTAGTTGTTGTTGTTATTGTTGTAGTAGGAGTAGTAGTAGTAGCAATCAGAATAGTTGTAGTAGTAGTACTAGTATTAGTAGCAGTAATAGCAGTAGTTGTTATTGTTGTTGTTATAGTAGTAGAAGTATTATTAGAAGCAGAAGTATTGTTAGTACAGCTACTACGAGGGTAGTATAGCTACTACTATTGCTATTGCTACTTCTACTACTCCTATTGCTACTACTACTACAGCTACTACTTCTACAACTACAACAACTACTACTATCACTATCACTACAACTACTACTACTGCTAATGCTACCGCAATAACAACAACCACTACTACTACTCCTCCGAATAACACAACAACAACTACTGCTGCTACTACTACTTCTACTACAACAACTACTTCTACTACTAGTACTACAACTACTGCTGCTACAACTGCTATTACTACTTCTACTACTACCTCTACTACTTCTAGTACTTCCCCTACTACTACCACAGCTACTGTTACTTCACTTCTACTATAACTACTACTACCAATACCACTACTTCTCCTGTAACAGCTACTATTACTACAAATAATACGATTCCTACTACAACTACTACTACCACTGCTACTGCTACTACTACTACTACTACTACTACTACTACTACTACTACTACTACTACTATTGCTGCTGGGACTACCACTACTACTCCGACTGCTACTTCTACTACTCCTACGACTACTACTACTACAACTACTACTTCTACTACTACTACTACTACTACCAGTCCAACTTCTGTTGCTGCCATAGTTACAACAACAACTACTACTACTACAACTCCTCTTCCTACTGCCACAACTACCACTACCGCAACTACGACTACTATTACTACTGCTGCTGCTACTACTTCCACTACTACTATTACTACTACTACTACTTCTACTGCAAGTACTACTTCAACTACTACCTCTGCTACCACTATACTACTGCTGCTGCTGCTACTACTACTACTACTACTATGACTACGCCTACACCAACTCCTACTCCTACTACAACAACAACTACTAATACTTTGACTACAACAACAACAACTACAAGTACTACTACAAACTAAACAACAACAACAACTACTACTACTACTACTACTGCAACTACTGCTACTACTTCTGCTACTGCTACTGCTATTACTACTACTACAATTACAACTTGTACTACTACCAGTACGACTACTACTACTATTATTATTACAACAACTACTACTAATACTACTACTAGTACTACTAATACAGCTACTACTACTTCTCTTACTACTACTACAAACACTACTACTGCTACTGTTGCTACTGCTAATACTACTACTATTACCACTAGTTTTCTTTCTACAACTGCTACTATTTCTACTGCTACTACTACTGTTGCTACTACAACTGCTAATAATACTACTACTACTACTGCTACTACTACTACCACTTCTACTCCGACAATTGCTACTACTGCTACTACTGCTGCTGCGACTACCGCAACAACTATAATTGCTACAACTACAACTAGAACTAATACTTTTACTACTGCTACTACTACCGTTACTGCAACTAATTTTGATACTATAACTAATACGACTACAACTGTTGCTGCTTCTATTATTTCTACTGCGACTACGACTACAACTTCTTCTACTACCTCTACTACTTCTAGTACTACCCCTACTACTACTACTGCTACTATTACTTCACTTCTACTACAACTACTACTACCAAGACCACCACTTTTCCAGCAACCACTACTATTCCCACAAATAACACTACGACTCTTACTACTACAACCATTAAAACTTCTGTTACTAATACCACTACTACACCTGCTACTACTACTACTACTACTATTACCACTACTACTACTTCAACTACTACTACTACTACTATTGCTGCTTGGACTACCACTACTACTCCGACTGCTATTTCTACTACTCCTACGACTACTACTTCTACAACTACTACTTCTACTACTACTACTACTACTACCAGCCCTACTACTGCTACTGCTACTGTTACAATAACAATAACGACTGCTACTACAACTCCTCCTACCATGACAACTACTACTACCGCTACAACTACAACTACTCCTACTGCTGCTGCTGCTACTACCACTACTTCCACTACTATTATTACTACTACTACTACTGCTACTACTAGTACTACTTCTACTACTACATCTACTACTACTACTGCTGCTGCTATTACTACCCTACTACTACTACGACTACGCCTACACCAACTTCTAATCCTTCTACAACAACAACAACTACTACTACTTCGACTACAACAACAACAACAACAATAATAATAATAACAATAACAACTACAACTACCACCACCACCACAACAACAACTACTACTACTAAAACTACAACTACTACAACTACTGCTACTACTTCTGCTACTGCTTCTGCTATTACTACAACTACAACTAGTACTACTACCAGTACGATTAGTACTACGACTACTAGTACAACTACTGCTACTAATACTACTACTTGAACAACAACTACTCCTACTACTACTCTTACTATTACTACTAGTACTACTACTGCTACTACAGCTACTGCTAATACTACTACTATTACTACAATTTCTATTGCTACAACTGCTACTATTTCTACTGCTACTACTACTGTTGCTACTACAGCTGCTAATACTATTACTACTACTACTACTACTACTACTACTACTACTACTACTACTACTACTACTACCACTACTTCTACTCCTACTACTGCTACTACTGCTACTACTACCACTACGACTACTACAAGAACTATAATTGCTACAACTACAACTAGAATTACTACTTTTACTACTACTACTATAACTAATTTTAATACGATAACTAATATTACTAGAACTATTGCTGCTTCTACTATTTCTACTGTAGTTACTACTAGTACTTCTAATAGTACAACAGCTACTACTATTGATACTACTTCTGCTGCCACTAATACTGCTTCTGTTGTTGCTATTATTTCTGCTGCTGCTACTACTACTCCTCCTATTACTACTACTACTACTACTACTAGTAATACTTCTACTACTTCTGCTATGACTACTACTACTGCTACAACTACAACTACTACTACTACTGCTACTAATACAAGTACTACTGCTACTGCTACTAATACAACTAGTAATACTACTATCATTGCAATTTCTACGGCTACAACTGCTACAATTGCACTAATACATCTACTATTACTACTACCCCTACTGCTACCACTGCTACTAATATTATTGCTTCTTCTTCTACGACTACCACTACTGCTACTACAACTACTACGGCTACAATAACTACTACTAGTACTACTACTGCTACTACTACTGTTGCTACCATCATGACTACTTCTAATACTGCTTGTGCTACTACAACTACTACTATTGCTACTACTATACTTCTTCTTCTCTTGCTACTACTACTACTGTTGCTGCTACTATTGCTAATACTTATATTACTACGACTACTGCAACTAATACTGCTACTACTGTTACGCCTACTACTACTGTGAGAATAGTGACTACTGCGACTATTGCTACAACTGCTACCACTTCTACTGCTACTACTCCACAGCCAATACAACTAGTACAATAATGACTAATATGACTACTACTACAGCTACTAATACTATTACTACTACTTCTACTACTACTACTGCAACAATTGCTTCTACCACCACTACTACTACTGCTTCTACCACCACTACTACTACTAATGCGACTACTGCCATTACTACTACTACTGCTGCTACTGCTACTACTTTGAGTGCTACAACAACTTTGACTGCTACTACTGTTACAACAACCACCATACTACTACTACTACTACTACAACTACTTTTGCTTCTGCTCCTGCTACTACAACTTCTTCTATTACAATAACTACTATTGCTGCTCCTATCATTGCTACTACTACTATTGCTATGACGACTACAACAACAACAACTACAACAACAACAACAATAACAACGACGACGACGACGACCACTACTAATTCAACAGGTACTAATACTACTACAGCTGCTGCCACCACTACCGCTACTACTACAACTACTACTACTTCAACTATTACTACTACTACTACTACTACTACTACTACTACTACTACTACTACTACTACTACTACTACTACTGCTACTATTACAACTGTTGTTGCTACTACTACTAATTGCACTACTATTACTACGGCTACTCCTAGTACCACTCTTTTTGCTACTACTACTACAATTAGTACTAGTACTACTACTACTACTACTAGTGCGGCTATTACTACTATTTCTACTACCACTGCTACTACCGCTACTATTACTAACCAACTGCTGCTACAACTGTGGCTGCTACTACAACAACTAATATTACAACTACTGCTATTACAGTTGTTCCGAATACTACTACTAATAATGCTACCACTGATACTACAACTACTAGTCCTTCTACTACTACAACAACTACTATTTCTGCTACTGTTTCTACAACTAGTACTACTACTACTGTAGCTACAAATGCTACTACTACTACTACTACCACTATTAGTGCTGCTGCAGCTACTACAACTACTGCAACTAAAATTACTACAGCTACTGCTACTACTATGATAGCTACTAGTACTACTACTACTTCTACTGCTACTACCACTGTTACTTCTACTACGACTATTGCGGATGCTAATACAACTACTACTACAATTTCAGCAACTAATACTACTACTACTACTACTACTACAACTACTATTGCTACAACAACATCTACTACTACTACAATTACTACGGCTACTACCACCACCACTACTGCTACAACTGCTGCTGCTACTACTACTACTACTAAAACTACTAGAATTATTACCACTACAACTACTACTGCTACTACTACTACTACTACTAATGCTACTGCTACTCCTACTGCTACTACTTCTACTAATGCTGTTGTTACTCCTACTGCTACTACTACTACAACAACTACTGCTGCTACTAGTGCTACCACTAGAACTACTGCTGCTACTACTACTTCAACAACAACTACTACTACTACTACAACTGCGGCTACTAATACTACTACAACTACAACTACTACTATACTTACAACAACTATTACTACTATTACTCCAGCTGCAACTACTGCTAGTGTTACTTCTACGACTACTACTACTATGCTACTACTACTACTTCCACTACTACTACTATTGCAACTACTGCTACTACTAATTCTACTACCACTAATACTACTACTACCACTGCCACTACTACTACTACTACTAGTAGTAGTACTACTTGCACTACTACTACTGTTGTTGCTGCTACTACTACTATTTTTGCTAATACTACTACTTTGACTGCTACTACTAAATCTAATTATACTGCTACTGCTACTACAACAACTACTAATGTTGTTGTTGGTACTACTACTACTAATACTACTATAAGAACTGCTACTACTCCAGCAACTACTACAACTATGCTTGAACTTCTGCTACTACAACTGCAGATACTACTGCTACTACTACCACTACTACTACTAGTATAACTATTACTACTTCAACTACTACCACAACTATTGCTATAATTACAACTACTACAACTAATTTTACTGCTACTACTATTACTACTACTACTACTACTACTACTTTTGCTGCTACTATTACTTCAGCTACTACTGCTATTGCTTGTACTATCACTGCTACTACTACAGCTACTACTACTACTACTACTACTACTATTACTACTACTACTACTACAACTATTGCTCCTTCTAGTACTGCTTCTGTAATTACCACCACGACTTCTATTATTGCTAGTCTTTCTTCTTCTACTACTACTACTACTACTACTACTACTATTACTATTGCTCCTACCACTACTGCTACTGTAATTACCACCATGACTTCTATTATTGCTAGTCTTTCTTCTACTACTACTACTACTATGACTAAACCTATTACTACTAGTACTACTTGTACTACTACTTCAACCACTTCGTCTACTAGTATTACAACTATTACTACTACTTCTACAACTACTATTACTGCAATTGCTACTACTACTGCTGCTACTGCTACTGCTGCGACTGCAGCTACTACAACTATGACTACTACTACTTCAACTGCTACTACTACTAGTTCTACCACAATAATTGTTGAAACTACTACTACTACTACTACCGCTAGTACTACTACTGATACTACTACTGCTACAACTACTTCTTTTCCTACTGCTTTTGCTACTTCTACTACTTCTTCTATAACTAGAACAACTACTCCTACCAATACTACTATTACTACTACTTCTACAACTATTACTACTACTACTTCTACTACTATTACTACTACTACGACTACTGCTACTACTGCTACGACTGCTCCTACTCCCATTACTATTACGACGGCTACCACTAATACTTCTGCTACCACTACTACAAATGCTATGACTACTACTATTAATACTACTACTACAACAACAACTACTATTGCTACAACTGTTACTGCTGCTACAACTACTTCTACGACTACAACTGCTACTACTGCTACTATTACTACTATAATATGAATACTGCTTCTACTAGAAGTACTACTATAACAACTGCTACTACGACGACTACAACTACAGTGGCTGCTACTACTTTCACTACTATTTTTACTGCAACTACTACTGCTGCTGCTGCTGCTACTAGTACTACTGCTATTGTTAGTACTACCAATGCTGCTACTACTACTGCTACCACCACAACTTCTGCTACTACAATAACTACTACCACTGATATTGCTGTTGCTACTACTACTACTACTATTTCTACTACTACTACAACAACTACTACTACACTACTGCAGTTGTTGTTGCAACTACTACAACAACTACTTTAGTTGCTTCTGCTACTGCTACAACTATTGCAACTACTATAGCTACAACTACCACTACTACTACAACTACTGCTACCAATACTAGTTCTATTATTGCAACAACTACAACTTCTCCTACTACCATAACTATTATTACTACTACTACTGCTACTACTCCAACTAATACCACAACAACTGCTACTACAACCACTAGTACTACTATAACTACTGCTACTACTACTGCGACTACTAATGCTATTACCGCTACTTCAGTTACTATTTCTAATAATACTACTATAGCTACTTCTATTACTATGGCTACTGCTACTACTTCGACTACTACTACTTCCTCTACTACTTTTACTACGGCTACTACTACCACTGGCACTCCAAAAAATACTATTGTTGTTGCTACCACTATAGCTACTACTAATATCACTACTACTGTTGCAACTATTACTACAGTGATGACTACTACTTCTACTACTATTACTACTTGTACTACTACTACTAGTGCCACTACTACTAATACTGGCTCAACTACTATTATTCCTATGACAACAACTTCTACTACTACTACTACTACTACTGCGACTACGGCTGCTACTGCTACTACTGCTGCCACTTCTTTGACTGCTACAACTACTGCTACTATGACTACTGTAACTACTACAGCTACTATTACTACTGCTACTGCAACTACTACCACTACTATTATTACTACTACTAGTACTACTACGACTGGTACTAGTACTAGTACTACTCCTACTTCTACTATGACTTGCACTACTAGTACTGCTACTACTGCTACAATTGCTACTATTGCTGCTAATACTACCACTAGCACTACTGTAACTATTGCTACTGCTAGTACAATTGCTACGACTTCTAATACGACTACTCCTTCAACTAATTCTACTATAGCTACGTTGTATACTATTACGATTACTACAACAATGACTACTACTACAACAACTTCTACTTCTACGACTGCTTCTACTACTTTTGTTGCTACTACCACTACGACTACTGTTACTGCTACTACTACTCTTGCTGCGACTACTACAAGTACTACTGCTACTATTGCTACTACAATTGCTACTGCTACTACTGCTCTTACTGCAACTACTACCACTACTGTAAACTACTACTACTACTACTACTACTACTTCTACTACTTCTACTACTATAGCTACAAGAGCTACTACTGTTACTACTACTACTACTGCTACTACTACTGCTACTACTGCTGCTAGTGCTAATATTACTACTACTACTACTTCTACTATTACAGCTACTACTGCTACTGTTACTGCTACTATTGCTACTAGTGCTACTACTACTACTACTAGCGCTACTACGACTCCTAATACTGTTGCTGCAATTACTTCTACAACTGCTGCTGTGATTATGGCTACTACTACTACTGCTGCCAGTACTGCTTCTGCAACTCATGCTAATGCTATTTCTACTACCGCTACCTCTACTACTGTTACTGCCACTAATGCAACTACTACTGTTGCTATTCATAATACTACTACTATTGCTACTACTACAACTATTACAACTACTTCTACTACTAACACTACTACTACTGCTACTTCAGCTGCTACTGCCACTACAATAGCAACTACTTCTACCAGTACTAATACTACTGCTACTGCTACAACTACCACTACTGCTACTTCTACTTCTAATGCAACTGCTGTTGCTACTATAAATACAATTACTATAGCTATTTCTTCTACTACTGCTCCTACTACTACCACTACTGCCACTACTACTACTTCCACTACTACTATTGCTGCTACTACCACTGCTCCTGCTGCTACTAATACAACTTCTACTACAACTACTACAGCCACGACCACCACTTTTACTACTACTACTACTTCTGCTACTACAGCTACTGTTATGGCAATGACTATGGCTACAAGTACTACTACTACTACTACTATTACTGGGACTACTGCTACTTTTGCTACTACTGCTACTTCTACTACTACGACAACTATAACTACTTCTACGTAAGCTGCTACTTCTCTTCTACTACTACTCCGAATACTACTACTACCACTACTACTGTTACTACTACGACAACTACTGCTACTACTACCATTACCGCTACTAATACTACTACTATAGTTACTTCTACTTCTCCTACTGCTACTACCACTACTACTTCTACTACTGTTACTGCTACTACTACAACTAATACGACTACTGTTACTTCTGCTGCTGCTACTACTACTACTGCTACTGTTATTATTGTTGTTGCTGCTACTACTACTATTATGGCTACTACTACTGCTGCTGCTGCTTTTTCTAATCCTTCTACTATAACTACTAATACAGTTACTATTGCTACTACCACCACCACCACCACTACTACTACTACTGCTACTACTACTATTGGTACAACTACTAGTATTACTATTACTACCACTACTACTACCGCTGCTACTACTGCTCCGACTCCTAGTACAGCTACTACTCCTATTACTACCACTACTACTACTAGAACTTGTCCTCCTATTACTACTAGAACTACTACACTACTACTTCGCTTACCACTACTACTACCCCGACTACAACTACTGCTACAACTACTTCTACTGCAACTACTACAACAACAACTACTACTATTACTGCTACTACTTCTACTATTGCCATTATTACTACTAATACTACTAATATTGCTACTACTGCAGGTACTACTATTAGTACTGCTACCGCTGCTACTTCTACTACTATTACAACTGCTACTGCTACTTCTTCGACTTCTCCAAATACTACAAGTACTGCTACTAATACTACTACTACCATTATAACTACTACTGCTACCACTACTACTACTACTACAACAACTACTACTAGTACTGCTTTTACTACTAATGCTACTACTAAGACTCATCTTCTCCTCTTCCTCCTTCTACTACTACTACTACTATTGCTGATGCTGCTATTACTACTCCTGCTATTACCATTACTATTGCTACTACAATTACTCTAATTCTCCTCCTCCTACTACTGCTACTACTATTGCTTCGGCAACTACTACTTCTACTACTATTATTGTTACTACTACTACCACTACTATTACTACTACTGTACTACCAATACTACTACTTCTGTTGCTGCTGCCACTACTACTACTACGACTCGTACTATAATTGCTACTAATTCTACTGTTGCTACTACAGCTACTATTAGTACTACTACTACAACAACAACAACTACTACTACTGCCACTGCTACAACTATTACTACTACTACTACTACTGCAACTTCTACTAATACTACTAATGCTACGTCCACTACTTCTACTACTACTGCTACTACTGCTACTACTGCTTCAACTACTACTACCACAATGACTACGACCACTACTACTATTACTTTTGCTGCTACTTCTATTACGACTACTGTGAATAGTGCTACTACTACTACTACTACAACAACAACAACAACTACTACTACTACTACTCCCACTAGTACAACTATGACTCCTACTACTACTACAACAACTACTTCTACAACTATTACTACACCTACTACTACCACTACAACAACTACGACTACTACTACAACTATTAAAAATGCTACTACTACCACTACTACTATAACTATTACAACTACTTTTACTACTAATTCTATTACTACTACTACTTCAGCTTCTATTGCTACTGCGATTGCTATTGCTACTACTAGTACTAATATTGTTGCTACTGCAACTGCTACTACTGCTCCTACTACCATAGCTACTACTACTGCTCCTACTACGACTGCTACTACTACAACTACTACAACTGTGACTACTACTACTGCGACAACTATTGCTATTTCTACTGCTATAGCTACTGCAACTATATCTAGTTAAACTACTACTTCTACTTCTATGACTACTCTGACTTCTACTACTGCCACTACTACCACTACTACTATGACAGCTATGACAACAACTACAATACTACTTCACTTACTACTACTGCTATCGCGACTAAAACTACTGTTATAACTACTTCTATTGCTACTACAACAAGAACTACTTCTATTACTACCACTACTACTCCGACTACAGCCATTATTACTACTAATACCAATAATATTGCCACTACTGCTAGTAATATCGCTATTACTACAACTTTTACAGCTGCTATTACTACTACTGCTACTTCTTCTACTTCTCCAACTGCTACTATTCCTACAACTACTAATACTACTCCTCCTACTACTATTGCTACTATAGCAACAACTGCTACTACTACTATTACTGCTACTACTACTACTGCTGCTGTTGCTGCTACTGCTGCTATAGCTGCTACTGCTACTACTACTTTTACGGCTGCTTCCACTATTACTCCTATGACTACTATGATAATTATTATTGATTCTACTACTACTACTACTACTACAACTACTTCTGCTGCTACTGCTGCTACTATTACTACTACTACTAATACTACTACAACTACTACTACTTTGGCTACTTCTATTACTGCCCCTACTACTTTTGCGATTACAATTACTACTCTTACTATAGCTACTACTACTACTATTACTTCTACACCAAATACTACTACTACTATTTCTACTTCTACTACTATTACTGCTACTACTACTGCAGCAATTATGGGTAATACAACTACTGATGTAACCATCACTATGATTACTTCAACGGCTACTACTGCTACCATTACTACGACTGCTTCAACGACAAACACTAGTACTATTATTACTACTATGTCTACTAATCTTACTACTACTACAACTACTACTACAGCTACTATTGCTACTACTACTACTGCTACTACTCCTACTACGTTTTCGACTAGTACAGCTTCTGCTTCCATTACTATTGTTGCTCCTCCTACTACTACTACTACAATTATTGCTGCTACTACTATTATTATTGCTCATACTACTACTACTGCTACTTCTAGTACTGCAACTTACCATATTACTACAACTACTGCTACTACTACTATTATGATTACTGGTACCACCACTACTTCTCCTAGTACTACTAATACTGCTAATACACCATTTATTACTACTGCAATTACTACAACTACCACAACTACTACTACCACCATAGCTACTATAATTAATGCAACTTCTACTATAGCTACTACTACTACCACTACCACTTCTGTTACTACTATTTCTACAACAATAAATACTACTACTGCTACTGCTACTACTACTGCTACAACTACCACTACTACAACTTCTACTGCTACTACTGCTGCTGCAAGTGTTACTGCTACCACTATTTATCCTACGACTACTACAATAATTATTACTACTACTATTATTGCTTCTACTATTACTACTAGTACTACTAGTACTACCTCTGCTGCTGCTGTTGCTACTACAATTACTACTACTACTATTGCTACTGATACTACTAATACGACTACTACTACTTCGGCTCATTTTATTACTACTGCTACTTCTTCTGCTACTTCAACTACAGCTACTGCTATTAATACTACTGCTGCTATTACTACTACCTCTACTACTAGTAGTGTTACAACTACTACAAATGCTACATCTACTACTACTACTACTACTTCTGCTACTATTATTGCTACTAATACTACTAATATGACTACTACTACTTCGGCTCATTTTATTACAACTGCTACTTCTTTTGTTACTTCAACTATAGCTACTGCTATTAATACTACTACTGCTCTTACTACTACCTCTACTACTAGTGTTACAACTACTACAAATGCTACATCTACTACTACTACTACTTCTTCTTCAACAGCTATTACTACTACTACTTCTGCTACTATTACTGCTAGTACTGCTGCAACTACTACTATTGCTACTACTACTACTACTACTACTGCTTCTACTGCTACTACTTCTACTACTACAACTATTTCAACTACTGCTACTAATGCTTCTGCAACTACAACTACTAATACTACTATTACTACCACTATTACTACTACTACTATTACTACTGCTCCTGCTACCACTACTACTACGACTACTACTATTACTGCTACTACTACTGCAACTGTTACTACTGCTGCTGCTATTACAGGTACTACTGCCCCTACTACAACTACTATTACTACTACTACTGTTGTTGCATGTGACTACTACTTCTCCTACTACAACTACCGCTGCTACTACTCCTACTACTATAGCCACAACTACTGCGGCTACTACTACTACTACTATAGCTATAACTACAACGGTCACTATTACTTCTACTACTACTGCTGCTGTTGCTACGACTCTACTTCTCCTACTGCTACTGCTACTACTTCTACTTCTTCTACGAATAATATTGCTAGTACAAATACTAATACTGCAACATACATGACTAGTGCTACTAATACTACTAGTTCAACTAATATCACTAATACTATTGCTACCACTGCCACTATGACCACTACTACTACTACTGCGACTACCACAATTACAAATACTGCTACTCCTAGTAGTACTTCTGCAACTACTGCTACTACTACTACTATTACTGGAACAACTACTTCTACTGCTCCGATTGCTATTACAACTACAACTATTACTAGTACTACAACCGCTACAACTACTACCGCTACAACTACTACCGCTACTACTATTAGTACGACTGCTACTACTATGACAACTATGACTACTACAACTACTATAACTACTACAATAACTTTTGCTGCTACTACCGCTACTACCTATTTTACTACTTCTACTGCATCTTCAACTACTACTGCTACTACTTTTGCTACAAGTACTATTACTACGACTGCTACTACTACTAATTTTATTGCTACAACTACTACAACTACTGTTACTACTTTTACTACTACTATCGCTACTGCTACTAATAGTAGTAGTAGTACAACTACTACTACAACTACTATTGCAACTACCGTTATTGCTGCTTCTACTACTGCTGCTCTACTACCACCCACTGCTACAACTACGACAACTACGACTAACACAATTACTACAGCTGTTGCTGCTGCTACTACCTATTCTACTACTTTTACATCCGTACAACTACTACTGCTACTTCAGTTACTAGCACAATTACTACTTCTACTGCTGCTACTACTACTACAACAACTACTACTGCTACTACTTGTATTACTACTACCACTACTCCTCCTACTAGTACTGCTACTACTACTACTACTGCCACTATTCCTTCCACTACTACTATAGCTGCTACTACGACTGCACCTACTACAGTAGCTTCTACTACTACTACTACTATTACAACAATAATTTCTACCATAACTACTACTACCACTGGTACTACTTCTCTACTACTACTTATACTACTACTACTACAACTACATCAACTACTACTACTTCTACAACTGTTGCTGCGATTGCTATTGCCACTACTTATACTGATACTACTACCACTAACTCTACAACTACTACGGCTTCAGCTACTACTACTACTTCTCCTACTACTACTTTCGTTACTACTACTACTACGACTGCTACTACTGCTACTGCAACTACTACTACTACCACTGGTACTACTGCAACTCCAACTAGTAATACTTCTCCTACTATTACTATTACTACCACTGCTGCTACTAGCACTATTACTAATGCTGCTACTAGTACTACTGCTACTACTTCTACTTTTAATACTACTACTACAATTAATTTCGGGACTACTATTACTACTTCTACTGCTCATTTAGCTACTACTATTGCTCCTATTACTACGACTACAACAACATCCAGTTCTCATATTGCTACTACTAGTACTACCACCACCACTACTACTTCTACTAATGCTACTACTATAGCTACTGCAACTACTATAATAACTACTACAACTATTATAGATACTACGACATCTACTGCGAGTAAAACTACAACTGCTAAAACTAGTACTACGGCTGTTGCTGTTGCTGCTCCTACTTCTACTTCCCCTAATACTACTACTACTACTACCACTATTACTACTACTACTACTCCTACTCCTACTACTGCTACTACTTTTATTACCACAACTGCTACTTCTCCTACTAGTACTATTGCTACTACTACTACTACTGTCACTATTCCTTCCACTACTACTATAGCTGCTACTGCTACTGCACCTACTACTGTAGCTTCTACTACTACTACTACTACTACTACTACTACAATAATTTCTACCACAACTACTACTACCACTGCTGCTACTTCTCTACTACTGCATATACTACTACTACAACAACTACAAAAACTATTACTAGTTCTACAACTGCTGCTGCGATTGCTATTGTCACTACTTATACTGATACTACTACCACTAATTCTCCAACTACTACTATCGCTACTTTTGTTACTACTACTACTCCGACTGCTACTACTACTACTACAACTACTACTACTACCATTGGTACTACTGCTACTCCTACTAGTAATACTTTTCCTACTACTACTATTACTACCACTGCTGCTACTAGCACTATTACTAATGCTGCTACTAGTACTACTGCTACTACTTCTACTTTTAATATTACTACTACTAATACTGCTACTACTACTACTATTAATTCTAGGAGTACTACTACTTCTACTGCTCATTTAGCTACTACTACTGCTCTTATTACTACGACTACAACAACATCAAGTTCCCGTATTGCTACTACTAGAACTACCACCACCACTACTACTTCTACTAATGCTACTACTACTGCTACTACAACTACTATAATAACTACTACAACTATTATAGATACTACGACATCTACTGCCAGTAAAACTACAACTGCTAAAACTAGTACTACTGCTATTTCTGTTGCTGCTCCTACTGCTACTTCCCCTAATACTACTACTACTACCACTATTACTCCTCCTACTCCTCCTCCTCCTACTACTACTCCTACTACTACTACAACTTCTACTGCTACTACTTTTATCACCACTACCGCTCCTCCTCCTACTAGTACTACTACTACTACTACTGCTACTGCCACTATTTCTTCCACTTCTACTAGCTGCTACTGCTACTGCACCTACGACTGTAGCTTCTACTACTACTACTACTACTATAATAATTTCTACAACAACTACTACTACCACTGGTACTACTTCTCTACTACTACTTATACTACTACTACTACAACTACATCAACTACTACGAGTTCTATAACTGCTGTTGCGATTGCTACTGCCACTACTTATACTGATACTACTACCACTAATTCTACAACTACTACGGCTTCAGCTACTACTACTACTTCTCCAACTACTACTACTGCTACTTTCGTTACTACTACTACTACGACTGCTACTACTGCTACTGCAACTGCAACTACTACCACTAGTACTACTGCTACTACTACTAGTAATACTTCTCCTACTACTACTAGTACTACCACTGCTGCTACTAGCACTATTACTAATGCTGCTACTAGTACTACTGCTACTACTTCTACTTTTAAAACGATTACTACTAATACTGCTACTACTACTACTATTAATTCTAGGACTACTACTACTACTTCTACTGCTCATTTAGCTACTACTACTGCTCCTATTACTATGACTACAACAACATCAAGTTCCCGTATTGCTACTACTAGTACTGCCGCCACCGCCACTACTTCTACTAATGCTACTACGACTGCTATTGCAACTACTATAATAACTACTACAACTATTGTAGATACTACGACATCTATTGCTGTTGCTGTTGCCGCTCCTACTGCTACTTCTCCTAATACTACTACTACTACCACTATTACTCCTCCTCCTCCTCCTCCTCCTCCTACTGCTACTACTACTACCACCACCACCACCACCACCACCACCCACCACCATTACTACTACGACTACTACCTTACTACTCTACCACTACGACTGTACTACTACTCACTACAACAACAACAAAACACAACAACAACAACAAACAACAACTACGACGACTACAATTACTACTACTACTACTACTACTACTACTATACTACTACTACTACTTACTACGACTACTAATAAGCAACACTACGACTACCACTACTAACTCCTAGTACTACTAGACTACACACTAATGCTAAACTCCCACCATGGCTACAACTACTACTTCCACTCCAACTACTAGTTCTACAACTATAATAACTACTACTGCAATTACTACAAATTCTCCAACTACAAATACTAATACTGCTACTACTACTACTACCATCACCACCACTACTACTACTACTGTTGCTCCAACAATTGCTATAGAAACTACTACTACCTTTACCACTACTACTACTTCTACTACTACAACTACTACTACAACTATTCCTACTACTACTACTGCCACTACGGCAACTACTAGCACTACTACTACAACTACTGCTACTACTGCTACTACTACTACTACGACTACTTATACTGCTACTACTAGTACTACTATTACTACAACTGCTACCAATACTACCGCTACTACTACTACTACTACTACTCCTACTATTCCTACTACTACTACTACTACAACTACTTCTACTCCTATTGCTACTACTACTACTACTACTACTACTACAACTGTTGTTGCTGCTACTAGTACTAATACTGTGATTACTACTACCACCACTATAGCTGCTGCTACTACTACCACTATTGCTGCTACTACTGCTACTACTACTGCTACTACTATTGCTACTGCTAGTACAACAACAATAACTACTACTACTACTAATCCTACTACTTCTACGAGTGCAACTACTGCCACTACTACTGCTACTACTAAGATTAATTCTGCTACTACTACTACTACTCTTACTACTACTTCTGTTGTTGTTGCCGCTACTACTACTAGTTCTGCTAATACTACTCTCCTACTGCTAGTACTACTCATGCTGCTATTGCTATTCCTAGTTTTACCACTAATGGAGCTACTACTACTACTAATTCTAGTACTGATACAAGAACTACTGCTACTGCTGCTACTAATAGTACTATTGCTACTACTACTAATGATGCTATTGTTGCTACTGCTACCACTACTACTACTCATACTACTTATCTTACTACTACTAGTGTTGCTACTACTAGTACTGCTACTACTCGTACTCCAGCGTCTATTATTACTACTATTTCTACTACACCTACTACTACTACTGCTACTGCTACTACTACTGCTACTGCTTTTTGTACATCAACTACGGCAACTACTATTGCTATCGCTAATGTTGCTAATACTACTACCATAACTACTACTATGATTTCTCCGACTACTAGTACTATTGCTACTAATACTACTACTGATGCTGCTACTAATACTACTACTACTAATACTACTAATACTACTCCTACTACCGCTATTACTACTACCACAGCTACTACTATTCCTGTTGTTGCTGTTGCAACTACTATCATTACTATTACTATTAATACCACTGATGCTACTACTGCAACTATTGCTACTACTGGTTCTTCTACTACTAGTACTACTATTGTTGTTGCTACTTTTGCTACTGGTACTACTACTACTACAACTACTACTACTGCAACTACGGCTATTGCTACTACTGCAAGTACTTATACTACTACAACTACTGCTACTTCTACTACTACTGATACTGCAGCTACTACTATTACTACAGTTGCTACTACTACTACCGCTACTACCAAAATTACGATAGTTGCTACAACTACTACATCTACTACTACTGCTACTGCAACTTCTTATGCTACTACTACTGCTACTTTTGCTACTTTTGTTACTACTACGACTGCTTTTGCTACTACTATTACTACTACAGCTACTACTACTACTACCACTACTATGACAACTACTCCTATTGCTACTACTACTATTACTACTACTTCTACTACTATAACTATTACTACATCTACTACTACCATTAGCAATATATGTACTACAACTACTGCAACAGCTGCTAATGGCACTATGACTACCACTACTACTACAACAGCTTCTACTCCTACTACTATGACTACTATTACTAACACTATTGCTACTACTACAACTGCTACTACTTCTACAGCTAATACTGCTGCTGCTGCTACTACTACTACTACAACTGCTACTGCTGCTACTAATATTGTTGTTGTTGCTACAGCTACTGCTTCTACTACTCCTACTAAAACTACTGCTATTGCTGCTACTGCTACTTTCGCTTGTATGACTACTTCTACTTCTACTAATACTACTACTGCTGCTACTACTATTACTACTATTGCTACAACTGCTACTACTGTCATTGCATCTACTATAACTTCTACCATTACTATTGCTACTGCTTCTGCTCCAACTACTACTACAAGTACCGTTACTCCTACTACCACTACTGATGCGATTCCTACTACTATAACTACTACTGCTATTGCTATTGCTAGTACTACTGTAGCTATATTTCTACAACTATAACTACTACTTCTGCAACTACTGCTTTTACTACTACTACTATTATTCCTCCCCCAACTACTACCTCTGCCACTACTACTACTACTACTACTGCTATCACTCCTGCTACAACTACTACTACTCTTGCTACTACTACAATTTTGACTACTCCTACTACTATTTCTACTACTATTACTACTACTATAGCTGCAACTACTATCACTACTACCACTTCTACTACTAATATTACAGCTACAACAACTACTACTACTACTACTACTACTACTACTACTACTACTGCTGCTACTACAATTGCTCCTACAACTTCTGCTTCTACAACTATTACTACTTCTGCTCTTGCCACTCCTACTGCTGCTGCTGCGATTGCTACTATGGCTATTCTTACTACAGCTACTTCTACTTCTAGTACTGCTACTGCTAGTACTGCTATTGCTACTCCTACTCCAACTACAAATCCTACAAGTGTTCATGCTACAACTTCTGCTAGTACTACTACAACAACTACTACTACTTCTGCTGCTGCTGCTGCTACTACTGCTCCTACTACTACTACTACTAGTACTTCTACTGCTGCTGCTACTACTACTGCTACTACTACTGCTATTAGTATAATGGGTACTACTATGACTACTACTATCTCTATTACTACTACTACTAATGCTACTAGTACTGCTCCTACTACTGCTACTACTACTACTATCGCTATTACAACAACTACTAATAGTACTAGTCATGCTCCTACTGCTGTTGCTGCTATTACTGCTACTCCTACTACGACTTCTACTGCTGCTACATCTGCTACTACTACTACTTCTATTCCTACAACTAGTATTGCTACTTCTATTACGGCTTCTGCTAATATTACCACTACTTCTACCACAACTACTACTAGTGCAATAATAACTACTACGAATATTATTGCTACTACTACTACTATGACAACTATTACTACTATTACTACTACTACTACAACAACAATAACTATTACAACAACTACTAGTTGTACTACTACTGATGCTGATGTTGCTGCAGCTACTACTACTACTACATCCGCTGTTGCTGCTACTACTACTGCTACTACTACTGCAATCACTGCTGCTGCTTCTTCTTATAATACTACATCTACAACTACTACTATTACTTCTACAACTACCACTATTACTGTGACTACTACTACTACAGCTTCTACAACTACCACTCTTATCGTGACTACTGCTACTACTACTACTACCACTACTACTTCTGAGGCTATGATTACTACTACTACTAGTGCTACTACAACTACTGCTACTACTACAGCTACAACTGCTACTGCTACTACTATTACTACTACCACCACCACCATGACTGAGGCTACTACTGCTACTGCTAGTACTACTACTACTGCTGCTACTACCACTCAACTACTACTATGACTACTACTACTACTACTGCTACCACTACAGCTACTACTACTACTACTACTGCTGCTGCGTCTACTGCTACTACTACTACTACCTCTACTACCACTACAACTAGTATTGCTACTACTACTACCACCACCACCACCACCATCACCACGACTACTACTACTACTACTCCTGCTGCTACTGTTGCTGCTGCTGTTGCTACAACTACTACTATTACTACTCCTACTACTACTACTATTACTGCAACTACTACTACTACTTCTACTCCTACAACTACTACTATACCTACTACTCCTACAACTGTAACTGGCGCAACTACTGCCACTACTACTGCTACTACTCCTATTAAAATTGCTAGTACTACTACGACAGCTAATTCTACTACTATTGTTGCTGCTGCTGCTATTGCTACCACTACTACTAATACTACTACACCTACTGCTATTACTATTACTGCTGCTACTACTACTTCTACTAATGTTGCGGTTGCTACTACTACTACTACTTCTGCTACTACTACTACTGCTATTTTTACCACTAATATAGCTACTACTACTACTACTAATTCTATTTCTGATACAACTACTACTACTGCTGCTATTGCTACTACTACTACAACTACAACTGCTACTGTTGCTACTGCTACTACTACTACTACTCTTACTACTTATCTGACTACTAATAGTACTACTACTACTACTACTGCTACTACTGCAGCTGCTACTTCTATTCTACTACTATTTCAACTACAACTACTACTATTACTACTGCTACTCTACTGCTACTATTGCTACATTTACTGCAATTATGGAAATACTACAGCTATTGCTACTATTGCTAATACTACTACTACAACTATGATTTCTCCTACTACTGCTACTACTACTACTACTACTACTAATACTACTCATACTACTACTACTTCTTCTTCTAACACTAACACTACCGCTACTACCACTACTACTGCTGCTATAACAACTGCTACTTCTACTACTGCTGCTATTACTGCTACTACGGCTACTACTGCTGCTACTTCTACTACTATTGCTGCTACTGCTATTGCTACTACTACCATTACTACTACTAGTACTGCAACTACTGCTACTACTGGTACTACTGGTGCTACTACTACTACTACAGATGCTATAACTACTCCTACTATAGCTGCTGCAACTTTTGTTGCTGCTACTACGACTACTGCTACTACTACTATGACTACAACTACTTCTACTACTACTAATACTACTACTACTAGTGTTACTGTAGCTACTAACTACTACTACTACTGCAACTACTGCTACTATTGATACTAATCTAGTTGTTGCTACTACTACATCTACTACTACTGCTACTACAGCTACTTATGCTACTACTGCTGCTACTACTGCTACTACAACTACTACTTCTGCTACTTTTGTTACTAGTATACTACTTCGATTACAACAACTACAACAACTACTCCTACTACTCCTACTACTGCTACTACTATTACGACTACTACAACAAGTTCTCCTATTGCTGCTACTACTGCTACTACAACTACTACTTCTGCTACTTTTGTTACTAGTACTACTACATCGATTACAACAACTACAACAACTACTCCTACTACTCCTACTACTGCTAATACTATTACCACTACTACAACAACTTCTCCTATTGCTGCTACTACTACTACTACTACTTCTACTGCTACCATTAGTAGTATCACAACTACTACTATTGATGCTGCTACTAATGACACTGTAACTACCACTACTGCTACAAATGCTTCTACTGTTGCTGCTACGACTACTATTACTACTACTACAGCTACTACGACAACTGCTACTACTATTGTTTCTGCGAATACTTCTGCTGCTAGTACTATTACTTCTTCATCTACTACTGCTACTACTAATATTGCTCTTGTTGCAACAACTACAGCTTCTACTACTCCTACAAATACTATTGCTACTGCTGTTGCTGCTACTACTGCTACTATAACTACTTCTACTTCTACTAATACTACTACTACTGCTACTTCTACTTCGGCTACTACTATTACTTCTATCACTACAACTGCTCATACTACTATTGCTAGTACTGTTAGTACATCAACTACAATTTCTACCTGTACTACTGCCACTACTTCTGCTACTACTACTACTACTACTACTGCTGCTGCTGCTGCTGCTACTGCTAGTAATACTACTACCACCACTAATGCTGCTACTACTGCAACTACTACTACTACAACTGCTACGACTACTACTACTACAACTTCTTCTACAGGAACAACAACTACTACTACTCCTACTACTACTACTGTTACTACTACTTCTACTACTACTACTACTACTACAACAACAACAACTACTACTACTAAAACTACTACTAGTTTGACTACTGCTGCTGCTGGTACTACTTCTATTACTTCGACTTCTACTACTGCTACTTTTGCTTCTAATGTTACTACTACTTCTACTACTACTGCTACTACTGGTGCTAATGTTACTACCACTACTACTACAACTCCTATAAATACTGCAACTACTACTTCAGTTACTACTGCTACTACAACTCTTTCAACGACTACTTCTACTATTTCAGCTACTACTGCTACCGCTACTACTACAACTGCTACTACTACTACTACTAGTCCTACTACTACTCCAACTGCTACAACTGCTACCTCTACTACTAATGCTACGATTGCTACTACTGCTACTACAACTACTAATGCTGTGATTGCTACTACTGTTACCACTGCTACTAAAACTACTTCTGCTACCACTGATACTACTGCAACTACAACTACTACTACAACTACTGCTACTACTACTACTACTTCTACAGCTACTTCTACTACTATTGCTGCTAATATGACTACAACTACAACTACTGCTGCTGCCAATGCAGCTACTACCGCTACTGCTGGTATAACTATTACAACTATGACTACTACTACGACTACAACTACAGCTTCTACTGCAACTGTTCCTATTACAGCTAATACTGCTACTACTGCTACTACAGCTGCTAATACTAAAACTACTACTACAACTACTTCTGCTGCCGCTACTACTACTACTGCTACTACTTCTCCTACTACTACTTCTGCTCCTTCTCCTACGACAACTACTACTACTAGTACTACTACTACAACTAACACTTCCCCTACTACTGCGACTACTACTACTGCTTCTACAACTACTAGAACAAGTACAACAACTACTACTACAACAACAACAACTACTGCTACTACTGCAACTTCTACTTCTACTACTGCTACTACTACTCCTACTTCTACTGCTGCTGCTACTCCTGCTGTCGCTGCTACTGCTACTTCTAACACTACTGCTACTACTACTATTGTTGCTGCTGCTGCTACTTCGACTACTACTTCTGCTGCTACTACTACTACTACAACAACAACTACAACAACAACTACCACTACAACTACAACAACCACTACTCCTGTTGTTGCTGCTACTACTACTACTACAACTTCTACCACAATAAATAGTACTAAAGCTAATACTATTATTATAATACAACTATTACTAATATTACTATAACTAATACTAATAGTACTACTACCACTACTAATACTATGACTACTACTAATTTTGTTACTCCAATTGCTACACTACTATTGTTGCTGCTATTACTAACTCTCCTACTGCTACCGCGATGACTATTGTTGCTAATGCTAATAATACTACTTATGCTACTAGAGCTGCGGCTATTACTTCTACTATTACAACTGCTACAATTACTGCAATAATGACTACTGCTACAACTATTACTACTGCACCTACTACCACTACTACAATAATTTCAATGACTACTACTCCTACACCTTTTCTAAGTCCTACTACAGTTGATACTCCAACGACTACAACTACTACTACTAAAACTAATGCTACTACTAGTACTACTAGTACTACTACTAGTAGTACTACTAGTACTACTACTACTACTATGCTGCCATTATTATGACTACTATAGCTATTAGTACTACTAGTAGTACTTCTATTACTACTACTACTACTATAACAACTACAGCTACTATTGCTACTACTGGTACTATTACTGCTACAACAACAACAACTATTACTACTACTAACTCTATTGCAATTACAACTTCTACTATGACTATTTCTATTGCTACTACCACTGCTACTACTATTACTACTATTGCCACTACTACTTCTACTACTACTACTGCTACAACAACAACTGCTCTACTACTACATCTACGACTACTTCAA
>RXID01003247.1:0-12840 GCA_005019695.1 Trichopus zeylanicus subsp. travancoricus
TCTTTGATAGAAGGAAATTGCCTAGAAAAAATGTTTTGCTTAATTTTCAAATCTAAAAGAGATTTTTTCTGACAGGGATTTATTATGCTTTCACGAAATTTTATGGGTTTGGTGAGTTTCCAATGATTTTTGGCAGTTTTACAGGTTTTTCTGTGATATTTTGTACTTTTACTCATTTTCTACAATTTGTGCAAATTTAATGAATATTATATATTTTTTTTACTTTCAGGGGTTTTTTTCTTAAGTTTTTGAACTTTCAAGGGATGTTTTTTATATTATTTTCATACTTTTAGGGAATTTCTTGGTTTTCTATACTTTCAAGAATTTTCAATGATTTTTTGCTTCCTCTAAAAATTCTGATTTGCCCACATATACCTCCTAAAAAAAATTCAAAGTTGCTTGAGAAACTTACTTGAGAAATGAAAATACATATTTAACCTCGTAACGTAAAAAATTCAAAAGAAGTAAAGTATAAACTTATTTAACCTCATAACCTAAAAAAAAAATTCATAAATTCGATTAAAAAACTGTAATGTTCACATATATGGCTCTTAGAAAAATAAAATTTCATATTTATCCTTAAAGAGCTTAATTTTCGCATATAAAACTCTTTGAAGAAAGAAAATTGCCTAGGAAAATGTTTTTGACTTATATAACTCTTTAAAACTAAAATTGAAGACTCGATTTTGAAATCTTAATTATCGCATATAAACCCCCTTAGAGAATGAAATGCATATTTAAAACATAATTTTTATGATCCTTTTGTAGTTTCTTGGATTTTTTATGCTTTCATGGAGTTGAAGGGTTTTTCTCCGAGATTTCTATAGTTTTATGGAATTTCAGAGATTTTCTTGTCACATTTTGTGCTTTTACGAATTTTCCATACTTTTTGCAAATTTAATGTATTTTGTATTTTTTTTACTTTCGAGGGTTTCTTGTTAATATTTTGAACTTTCAACGGAATTTTTTTTATATTTTTTAATATTTCTGGGGAATTTTACGATTTTCTATACTTTCATATTTTTTTCTGACTTTTCGCCTCCCTTAAAAAACTTAATTTACTTGCGTATACCTCTGAAAAAAATTCAGATTTGCTTGGAAAACTTACTTAAAAAATAAAAATACATATTTAACCTCGTAACGTAAAACATTTGAAAGAAGTAATGTATTTTCAACACTAATTCAACCTCATAACCTAAAAAAAAATTAAATCTCGGATTCGATTACAAAACCCTGATTTTCACATATATGGCTCTTCGAAAAATAAAATCTCATATTTAAACTTCAAGGGCTTAATTTTCGCATATAAACCTCTTTGAAAGAAAAGAATTACCTAGAAAAAGAGTTTTTGGCATATATTCCTCTTAAAAACTGAAATTGAAGACTCAATTTCAAAATCTTAATTATCGCATATTTACCCCTTAAGAGAAAGAAAAGCATATTTAAAACAGATTTTTTTTTTTATCCTTTTGCAGTTTTGTATGTTTTCTATACTCTCATAATGTTTAAGGGGTTTTCTGAGATTTCAAAGGTTTTATGGAGTTTCAGAGTTTCAGAGTTTCAGTTTTTTACTTTCAAGGGTTTTTTTAAGTTTTCGAACTTTCAAGGGATTTCTTTATATTATTCTTATACTTTCAGGGAATTTCATGGTTTTGTATATTTTCGCATATAAACCTCTTTGAAAGAAGAGAATTACCTAAAAAAGAGTTTTTGGCATATATACCTCTTAAAAACTGAAATTGAAGACTCAATTAATCGCATATTTACCCCTTAAGAGAAAGAAATGCATGTTTAAAACAGATTCTTTTTTTATCCTTTTGCAGTTTTATAGGTTTTCTATACTACCATAATGTTTAAGGAGTTTTCTGAGATTTCAAAGGTTTTATGGAGTTTCAGAGTTTTCCTTGTGATATTTTTTACTTTTACCGATTTTCAACAATTTTTGCAAATTTAAAGAATTTTGCACTATATTTTTTTTACTTTCATGGGTTTTTATAAGTTTTCGAACTTTCAAGGGATTTCTTTATTTTATTCTTATATTTTCAGGGAATTTCATGGTTTTGTATATTCTCCAAAAATTTTTGTCATTATTTGCCTCCTTTAAAAATATTAATTTCCTCACGTGTACCTCTTAGAAAAATTAAAAGTCGCTTGGGAAACTTACTTGAGAAATGAAAGTACACATTTAACCTTGTAACTAAAAAACTTTGAAAGAAGTAAAGTATTTTAAAAACATATTCATCCTCACAACCTAAAAAAATCAAATCGCAGATTCGATTAAAAAGCCCTGATTTTCACATATATGGCTCTAAAAAAAATAAAATTTCATATTTAATCTTAAAGGGCACAATTTTCGAATATGAACCTCTTTGATAGAAGCAAATTGCCTAGAAAAAACGTTTTGCTTAATTTTCGAATCTGAAAGAGATTTTTTGTGACAGGGATTTATTATGCTTTCACGAAATTTTATGGGTTTGGTGAGTTTCCAATGATTTTTGGCAGTTTTACAGGATTTTCTGTGATATTCTGTACTTTTACTGATTTTCTACAATTTGTGCAAATTTAATTAATATTATATATTTTTTCTACTTTCAGGGGTTTTTTTAAAGTTTTTGAACTTTCAAGGGATGTTTTTTATATTATTTTCATACTTTTAGGGAATTTCTTGGTTTTCTATGCTTTCAAGAATTTTCTATGATTTTTTGCTTCCTCTAAAAATTCTGATTTGCCCGCATATACCTCCTAAAAAAAATTCAAAGTTGCTTGAGAAACTTACTTGAGAAATGAAAATACATATTTAACCTCGTAACGTAAAAAATTCGAAAGAAGTAAAGTATTTTAAAAACTTATTTAACCTCATAACCTAAAAAAAAATCAGAAATTCGATTAAAAAGCTCTTGTGTTCACATATATGGCTCTTAGAAAAATAACATTTCATATTTATCCTTAAAGAGCTTAATTTTCGCATATAAACCTCTTTGAAGGAAGAAAATTGCCTAGGAAAATATTTTTGACTTATATAACTCTTAAAAACTAAAATTGAAGACTCAATTTCGAAATCTTAATTATCGCCTACAAACCCCCATAGAGAATGAAATGCATATTTAAAACATAATTTTTATGATCCTTTTGTAGTTTCTGGGATTTTTTATGCTTTCATGGAGGTTAAGGGTTTTTTCTGAGATTTCAATAGTTCTATGGAATTTCAGAGATTTTCTTGTGACATTTTGTGCTTTTACGAATTTTCCATAATTTTTGCAAATTTAATGTATTTTGTATTTTTTTTACTTTCGAGGGTTTCTTGTTAATATTTTGAACTTTCAACGGAATTTTTTTTATATTTTTTAATATTTCTGGGGAATTTTACGATTTTCTATACTTTCATATTTTTTTTGACTTTTCGCCTCGCTTAAAAAACTTAATTTACTTGCGTATACCTCTTAAAAAAATTCAGATTTGCTTGGAAAACTTCCTTAAAAAATAAAAATACATATTTAACCTCGTAACGTAAAAAATTTGAAAGAAGTAATGTAATTTCAACACTAATTCAACCTCATAACCTAAAAAAAAATTAAATCTCGGATTCGATTAAAAAACCCTAATTTTCACATATATGGCCCTTGGAAAAATAAAATCTCATATTTAAACTTCAAGGACTTAATTTTCGCATATAAACCTCTTTGAAAGAAGAGAATTACCTAGAAAAAGAGTTTTTGGCATATATACCTCTTAAAAACTGAAATTGAAGACTCAATTTCGAAATCTTAATTATCGCATATTTACCCCTTAAGAGAAAGAAATGCATATTTAAAACAGATTTTTTTTTTATCCTTTTGCAGTTTTATAGGTTTTCTATACTCTCATAATGTTTAAGTGGTTTTCTGAGATTTCAAATGTTTTATGGAGTTTCAGAGTTTTCCTTGTGATATTGTTTACTTTTACCGATTTTCAACAATTTTTGCAAATTTAACGAATTTTGCACTACATTTTTTTTACTTTCAAGGGTTTTTTTAAGTTTTCGAACTTTCAAGGGATTTCTTTATATTATTCTTATACTTTCAGGGAATTTCATGGTTTTGTATATTTTCCAAAAAATTTTGTTATTTTTTGCCTCCATTAGAAATATTAATTTCCTCACGTGTACCTCTTAGAAAAATTAAAAGTTGCTTGGGAAACTTACTTGAGAAATGAAAGTACACATTTAACCTTGTAACTAAAAAACTTTGAAAGAAGTAAAGTATTTTAAAAACTTATTCATCCTCACAACCTAAAAAAATCAAATCGCAGATTCGATTAAAAAGCCTTGATTTTCACATATATGGCTCTAAAAAAAATAAAATTTCATATTTAATCATAGAAGGAAATTGCCTAGAAAAAACGTTTTGCTTAATTTTGGAATCTGAAAGAGAGTTTTTTTGACAGGGATTTATTATGCTTTCACGAAATTTTATGGGTTTGGTGAGTTTCCAAAGATTTTTGGCAGTTTTACAGGTTTTTCTGTGATATTCTGTACTTTTACTAATTTTCTACAATTTGTGCAAATTTAATTAATATTATATATTTTTTTTACTTTTAGGGGTTTTTTTTTTAAGTTTTTGAACTTTCAAGGGATGTTTTTTATATTATTTTCATATTTTTAGGGAATTTCTTGGTTTTCTATACTTTCAAGAAATTTCTTTGATTTTTTGCTTCCTCTGAAAATTCTGATTTGCTTGCGTATACCTCCTAAAAAAATTCAAAGTTGCTTGAGAAACTTACTTGAGAAATGAAAATGCATATTTAACCTCGTAACGTAAAAAATTCGAAAGAAGTAAAGTATTTTAAAAACTTATTTAACCTCATGACCTAAAAAAAAATCATAAATTCGATTAAAAAACTCTAATGTTCACATATATGGCTCTTAGAAAAATAACATTTCATATTTATCCTTAAAGAGCTTAATTTTCGCATATAAACCTCTTTTAAGGAAGAAAATTGCCTAGCAAAATATTTTTGACTTACATAACTCTTAAAAACTAAAATTGAAGACTCAATTTCGAAATCTTAATTATCGCATATAAAACCCCTTAGAGAATGAAATGCATATTTAAAACACAATTTTTATGATCCTTTTGTGGTTTCTAGGATTTTTTATGCTTTCATGGAGTTTAAGGGTTTTTTTCTGAGCTTTCTATAGTTGTATGGAGTTTCAGAGATTTTCTTGTGATATTTTGTGCTTTTACGAATTTTCCATAATTTTCGCAAATTTAATGTATTTTGTATTTTTTTTTACTTTCGAGGTTTTTTTATTAATATTTGGAACTTTCAACAGAATTTTTTTTATATTTTTTAATATTTCTGGGGAATTTTACGATTTTCTATACTTTCATATTTTTTTCTGACTTTTCGCCTCGCTTAAAAAACTTAATTTACTTGCGTATACCTCTTAAAAAAAATTCAGATTTGCTTGGAAAACGTACTTAAAAAATAAAAATACATATTTAACCTTGTAACGTAAAAAATTTGAAAGAAGTAATGTATTTTCAACACTAATTCAACCTCATAACCTAAAAGAAAATTAAATCTCGGATTCGATTAAAAAACCCTGATTTTCACATATATGGCTCTTCGAAAAATAAAATCTCATATTTAAACTTCAAGGGCTTAATTTTCGCATATAAACCTCTTTGAAAGAATAGAATTACCTAGAAAAAGAGTTTTTGGCATATATAGCTCTTAAAAACTGAAATTGAAGACTCAATTTCAAAATCTTAATTATCGCATATTTACCCCTTAAGAGAAAGAAATGCATATTTAAAACAGATTTTTTTTTATCCTTTTGCAGTTTTATAGGTTTTCTTTACTTCCACAGTGTTTAAGGGGTTTTTTGAGATTTCAAAGGTTTTATGGAGTTTCAGAGTTTTCCTTGGGATATTTTTTACTTTTACCGATTTTCAACAATTTTTGCAAATGTAATGAATTTTGCACTATATTTTTTTTCCTTTCAAGGGTTTTTTTAAGTTTTCGAACTTTCAAGGGATTTCTTTATATTATTCTTATACTTTCAGGGAATTTCATGGTTTTGTATATTTTCCAAAAAATTTTGTGATTTTTTGCGTCCTTTAACAATATTAATTTCCTCACGTGCACCTCTTAGAAAAATTAAAAGTTGCTTGGGAAACTTACTTGAGAAAAGAAAGTACACATTTAACCTTGTAACTAAAAAACTTTGAAAGAAGTAAAGTATTTTAAAAACTTATTCATCCTCACAACCTAAAAAAATCAAATCGCAGATTCGATTAAAAAACCCTGATTTTCACATATATGGCTCTAAAAAAATAAAATTTCATATTTAATCTTAAAGGGCACAATTTTCGAATATGAACCTCTTTGATAGAAGCAAATTGCCTAGAAAAAACGTTTTGCTTAATTTTCGAATCTAAAAGAGATTTTTTGTGACAGGGATTTATTATGCTTTCACGAAATTTTATGGGTTTGGTGAGTTTCCAATGATTTTTGGCAGTTTTTCAGGTTTTTCTGTGATATTTTGTACTTTTACTCATTTTCTACAATTTGTGCAAATTTAATGGATATTATATATTTTTTTTACTTTCAGGGGTTTTTTTTAAGTTTTTGAACATTCAAGGGATGTTTTTTATATTATTTTCATATTTTTAGGGAATTTATTGGTTTTCAATACTTTCAAGAATTTTCTATGATTTTTTGCTTCCTCTAAAAATTCTGATTTGCTTGCAGATACCTCCTAAAAAAAATTCAAAGTTGCTTGAGAAACTTACTTGAGAAATGAAAATACATATTTAACCTCGTAACATAAAAAATTGGAAAGAAGTAAAGTATTTTAAAAATTATTTAACCTCATAACCAAAAAAAAAATCATAAATTCGATTCAAAAACGCTGATGTTGACATATATGGCTCTTAGAAAAATAAAATTTCATATTTATTCGTAAAGAGCTTAATTTTCGCATATAAACCTCTTTAAAGGAAGAAAATTGCCTAGGAAAATGTTTTTGACTTATATAACTCTTAAAAACTAAAATTGAAGACTCAATTTCGTAATCTTAATTATCGCATATAAACCCCCTTAGAGAATGAAATGCATATTTAAAACATAATTTTTATGATCCTTTTGTAGTTTCTTGGATTTTTTATGCTTTCATGGAGCTTAAGGGTTTTTGTCTGAGATTTCGACAGTTCTATGGAATTTCCGAGATTTTCTTGTGACATTTTGTGCTTTTCCGAATTTTCCATAATTTTTGCAAATTTAATGTATTTTGTATTTTTTTTACTTTCGAGGGTTTCTTGTTAATATTTTGAACTTTCAACGGAATTTTTTTTTATATTTTTTAATATCTCTGGCGAATTTTACGATTTTCTATACTTTCATATTTTTTTCTGACTTTTCGCCTCGCTTAAAAAACTTAATTTACTTGCGTATACCTCTTAAAAAAAATTCAGATTTGCTTGGAAAACGTACTTAAAAAATAAAAATACATATTTAACCTCGTAACGTAAAAAATTTGAAAGAAGTAATGTATTTTCAACACTAATTCAACCTCATAACCTAAAAAAAAATTAAATCTCGGATTCGATTAAAAACCCTGATTTTCACATATATGGCTATTCGAAAAATAAAATCTCATATTTAAACTTCAAGGGCTTAATTTTCGCATATAAACCTCTTTGAAAGAAGAGAATTACTTAGAAAAACAGTTTTTGGCATATATACCTCTTCAAAACTGAAATTGAAGACTCAATTTCCAAGTCTTAATTATCGCATATTCACCCCTTAAGAGAAAGAAATGCATATTTAAAGCAGATTTTTTTTTTATCCTTTTGCAGTTTTATAGGTTTTCTATACTTCCATAATGTTTAAGGGGTTTTTTGAGATTTCAAAGGTTTTATGGAGTTTCAGAGTTTTCCTTGGGATATTTTTTACTTTTACCGATTTTCAATAATTTTTGCAAATTTAACGAATTTTGCACTATATTTTTTTTACTTTCAAGGGTTTTTTCAAGTTTTCGAATTTTCAATGGATTTCTTTATATTATTCTTATGCTTTCAGGGAATTTCATGGTTTTCTATATTTTCCAAAAAATGATGTGATTTTTTGCAACCTTTCAAAATCTTAATTTACTCGCGTGTACCGCTTAGAAAAATTGAAAGTTGCTTGGGAAACTTACTTGAGAAATGAAAGTACATATTTAACTTTGTAACTAAAAAACTTTGAAAGAAGTAAAGTATTTTCAAAACTTATTCCACCTCACAACCTAAAAAAAATAAAATCGCAGATTCGATTAAAAAGCCCTGATTTTCACATATATGGCTCTAAAAAAAATAAAATTTTATATTTAATCTTAAAGGGCACAATTTTCGAATATGAACCTCTTAGATAGAAGCAAATTGCCTAGAAAAAACGTTTTGCTTAATTTTCGAATCTAAAAAAGATTTTTTGTGACAGGGATTTATTATGCTTTCATGAAATTTTATGGGTTTGGTGAGTTTCCAATGATTTTTGGCAGTTTTATAGGTTTTTATGTGATATTCTGCACTATTACTGATTTTCTACAATTTGTGCAAATTTAATGAATATTATATTTTTTTTTTACTTTCAGGGTTTTTTTTTTTAAGTTTTTGAACTTTCAAGGGATGTTTTTTATATTATTTTCATACTTTTAGGGAATTTCTTGGTTTTCTATACTTTCAAGAATTTTCTATGATTTTTTGCTTCCTCTAAAAATTCTGATTTGCTTGCATATACCACCTAAAGAAATTCAAAGTTTCTTGAGAAACTTACTTGAGAAATGGAAATACATATTTAACCTCGTAACGTAAAAAATTCGAAAGAAGTAAGGTATTTTAAAAACTTATTTAACCTCATAACCTAAAAAAAAATCATAAATTCGATTAAAAAAAGCTGATGTTGACATATATGGCTCTTAGAAAAATAAATTTTCATATTTATCCTTAAGGAGCTTAATTTTTGCATATAAACCTCTTTGAAGGAAGAAAATTGCCTAGGAAAATGTTTTTGACTTATATAACTCTTAAAAACTAAAATTGAGGACTCAAATTTGAAATCTTAATTATCTCATATACACCCCCTTAGAGAATGAAATGCATATTTAAAACATAATTTTTATGATCCTTTTGTAGTTTCTTGGATTTTTGTTGCTTTCATGGAGTTTAAGGGTTTTTTGTGAGATTTCTATAGTTTTATGGAATTTCAGAGATTTTCTTGTGACATTTTGTGCTTTTACGAATTTTCCATAATTTTTGCAAATTTAATGTATTTTGTATTTTTTTACTTTCGATGGTTTCTTGTTAATATTTTGAACTTTCAACGGAATTTTTTTTATATTTTTTAATATTTCTGGGGAATTTTATGATTTTCTATACTTTCATATTTTTTTCTGACTTTTTGCCTCGCTTAAAAAACTTAATTTACTTGCGTATACCTCTTAAAAAAATTCAGATTTGCTTGGAAAACTTACTTAAAAAATAAAAATACATATTTAACCTCATAACGTAAAAAATTTGAAAAAGTAATGTATTTTCAACACTAATTCAACCTCATAACCTCAAAAAAAATTAAATCTCAGATTCGATTAAAAAACCATGATTTTCAAATATATGGCTCTTCAAAAACTAAAATCTCATATTTAAACTTCCAGGGCTTAATTTTCGCATATAAACCTCTTTGAAAGAAGAGAATTATCTAGAAAAAGTGTTTTTGGCATTTATTCCTCTTAAAAACTGAAATTGAAGAATCAATTTCAAAATCTTAATTATCGCATATTTTCCTTTTAGGAGAAAGAAATGCATATTTAAAACAGATTTTTTTTTTATCCTGTCGTAGTTTTATAGGTTTTCTATACTTCCATAATGTTTAAGGGGTTTTTTGAGATTTCCAAGGTTTTATGGAGTTTCAGAGTTTTCCTTGTGGTATTTTTTACTTTTACCGATTTTCAATAATTTTTGCAAATTTAACGAATTTTGCACTATATTTTTTTACTTTCAAGGGTTTTTTTAAGTTTTCGAACTTTCAAGGGATTTCTTTATATTATTCTTATACTTTCAGGGAATTTCATGGTTTTGTATATTTTCCAAAAAATTTTGTGATTTTTTGCCTCCCTTAGAAATATTAATTTCCTCACGTGTACCTCTTAGAAAAATTAAAAGTCGCTTGGGAAACTTACTTGAGAAATGAAAGTACATATTTAACCTTGTAACTAAAAAACTTTGAAAGAAGTAAAGTATTTTAAAAACTTATTCATCCTCACAACCTAAAAAAATCAAATCGCAGATTCGATTAAAAGGCCTTGATTTTCACATATATGGCTCTAAAAAAAAAAAAATTCATATTTAATCTTAAAGGGCACAATTTTTGAATATGAACCACTTTGATTGAAGGAAATTGCCTAGAAAAAATGTTTTGCTTAATTTTCGAATCTAAAAGAGATTTTTTCTGACAGGGATTTATTATGCTTTCACGAAATTTTATGGGTTTGGTGAGTTTCCAATGATTTTTGGCAGTTTTACAAGTTTTTCAGTGATATTCTGTACTTTTACTGATTTTCTACAATTTGTGCAAATTTAATGGATATTATATTTTTTTTTTACTTACAGGGGTTTTTTTTTAAGTTTTTGAACTTTCAGGGGATATTTTTTATATTATTTTCATACTTTTAGGGAATTTCTTGGTTTTCTATACTTTCAAGATTTTTCTATGATTTTTTGCTTCCTCTAAAAATTCTGATTTGCCTGCATATCCCTCCTAAAAAAAATTCAAAGTTGCTTGAGAAACTTACTTGAGAAATGAAAATACATATTTAACCTCGTAACACAAAAAATTCGAAAGAAGTAAAGTATTTTAAAAATTATTTAACCTCATAACCAAAAAAAAAATCATAAATTCGATTCAAAAACGCTGATGTTGACATATATGGCTCTTAGAAAAATAAAATTTCATATTTATTCGTAAAGAGCTTAATTTTCGCATATAAACCTCTTTAAAGGAAGAAAATTGCCTAGGAAAATGTTTTTGACTTATATAACTCTTAAAAACTAAAATTGAAGACTCAATTTCGAAATCTTAATTATCGCATATAAACCCCCTTAGAGAATGAAATGCATATTTAAAACATAATTTTTATGATCCTTTTGTAGTTTCTTGGATTTTTTTTGCTTTCATGGAGTTTAAGGGTTTTTCTCTGAGATTACTATAGTTTTATGGAATTTCAGTGTTTTTCTTGTGACATTTTGTGCTTTTACGAATTTTCCATAATTTTTGCAAATTTAATGTATTTTGTATTTTTTTTACTTTCGAGGGTTTCTTGTTAATATTTTGAACTTTCAACGGAATTTTTTTTATATTTTTTAATATTTCTGGGGAATTTTACGATTTCCTATACTTTCATATTTTTTTCTGACTTTTCGCCTCGCTTAAAAAACTTAATTTACTTGCGTATATCTCTTAAAAAAATTCCGATTTGCTTGGAAAATTTACTTAAAAAATAAAAATACATATTTAACCTCGTAACGTAAAAAATTTGAAAGAAGTAATGTATTTTCAACACTAATTCAACCTCATAACCTAAAAAAAAATTAAATCTCCGATTCGATTAAAAAACTCTGATTTTCACATATCTGGCTCTTCGAAAAATAAAATCTCATATTTAAACTTCCAGGGCTTAATTTTCGCATATAAGCCTCTTTGAAAGAAGAGAATTACCTAGAAAAAGAGTTTTTGGCATATATACCTCTTAAAAACTGAAATTGAAGACTCAATTTGAAAATCTTAATTATCGCATATTTACCCCTTAAGAGAAAGAAATGCATATTTAAAACAGATTTTTTTTATCCTTTTGTAGTTTTATAGGTTTTCTATACTTCCATAATGTTTAAGAGGTTTTCTGAGATTTCAAAGGTTTTATGGAGTTTCAGAGTTTTCCTTGGGATATTTTTTACTTTTACCGATTTTCAACAATTTTTGCAATTTTAATGGATTTTGCACTATATTTTTTTTACTTTCAAGGGTTTTTTTAAGTTTTCGAACTTTCAAGGGATTTCTTTATATTATTCTTATACTTTCAGGGAATTTCATGGTTTTGTATATTTTCCAAAAAATTTTGTGATTTTTTGCCTCCTTTAAAAATATTAATTTACTCCCGTGTTCCTCTTAGAAAAAATAAAAGTTGCTTGGGAAACTTACTTGAGAAATGAAACTACATATTTAACCTTGTAACTAAAAAACTTTGAAAGAAGTAAAGTATTTTAAAAACTTATTCCTCCTCACAACCTAAAAAAATCAAATCGCAGATTCGATTAAAAAGCCCTGATTTTCGCATATATGGCTCTAAAAAAAATAAAATTTCTTATTTACTCTTAAAGGGCACAGTTTTGGAATATGAACCTCTATGATAGAAGCAAATTTCCTAGAAAAAACATTTTGCTTGATTTTCGAATCTAAAAGAGATTTTTTGTGACAGGGATTTATTATGCTTTCACGAAATTTTATGGGTTTGGTGAGTTTCCAATGATTTTGGCAGTTTTACAGGTTTTTCTATGATATTTTGCACTTTTACTGATTTTCTACAATTTGTGCAAATTTAATGAATATTATATATTTTTTTTACTTTCAGGGGTTTTTTGTAAAAGTTTTTGAACTTTCAAGGGATGTTTTTTATATTATTTTCATATTTTTAGGGAGTTTCTTGGTTTGCTATACTTTCAAGAATTTTCTATGATTTTTTGCTTCCTCTAAAAATTCTGATTTGCTTGCATATACCTCCTAAAAAAAATTCAAAGTTGCTTGAGAAACTAAATTGAGAAATGAAAA